>CAEGAF010127767.1:0-21065 GCA_903067075.1 Micropoecilia bifurca
CCCCCCCCCCCCCCCCCCCCCCCCCCCCCCCCCCCCCCCCCCCCCCCCCCCCCCCCCCCCCCGAGACCCAAAACTTTCACAACACCTGTTACTTCTATCAAAAGTGATCGCAATGCAAACAGATGTAAAAGTTAATCCAATCAGTTATCCTCACCTTACATGCACATGCGGTATGGCACACAATGTCTCCATCGTTTCAGTAAATTATGGACTGGACACTCAGAAAGAGAGATGTTCTTGTCAATGCAGTGACACTGTACTGGTCCGTGATTAAACTCTTTCAAGTGATACAAGCATTAATGTTGCATTACATTAACGAGTGCTATAAGTACACAAGATGAATCAAAGGTTTTAAAGACGACCGTCGTCGCCATTTGCTTCCATCTAGCATCACTTAACATGACTCACGAGGTCTTTGGAGTCAAATTGAATCAAATACCCAAAACTGAATTCGAAAACAACTCTGAACATTTCGGAGTCTATGCAGAAATCTTTCTGCCATGTTTCCCAATGCCGGCAGTTTTAGCTTGGTTCCTGCATTTACAAACCTCAATTAGTGGGGGATTTTCAACAAGTTTTGCAAACGGATTTTTAGGAATTCTACATAGAAATCCATACTTTCATTGCACTTCTTTCCATGTCATTTAACATTTTGTTCCTGAAAAAAACAAACTTGACGGTATTCACGTCTGAAATGTTGGAATTATATTTGTGAAGCAACTTTTGTATAAACTCAATGCCTTTAAGCTTGTTGGAAGCTGTGTTCTTTTTCAGCTGCCTCGCCTCTCTGTGTTCCATGTTGCATTCATCTGAGCGAATACGAAATGCACACATGCAAATCTGCACCATCAATGAGCCTTTGGCCCTTAACCTGGCAGCCATTCGACGAGCCACTTCTCTGTTCACAGCATTCAGAGGCCTGATGTCTGTGCTAAGCTGACGGAGTGAGGATGAATGCTGCTTCGTCTCCTCGCCCTTGACGAGCCACTGTTCAGCATTAACATATGAACAGCGATAACATGTCCTGACCAGTTCATCCAACACAGACCATCAAACCCTGATATGGAATACGACTTCTTAAAATGCAAACTCTAACTTCATCTTCGTTAATTTCATTTTCTTTGTGCATTGTTTTAAAACAAAAAAACGACTTAGAGATTAAGATAACCACCTGAAAGAGTTCAGTGTTTGCTTTTCAATTTGCAACATTAAACCAAAGAAAAAAAAGGGGGAAGCCAGCAATTTTGGTTCCCTCACACTCCAGCAGGTCTGCATGAAGCAAGTAATTACACAAGAAACAGTTTGAAGGACTAGTGATTAGTTCAATTATCCACATCTTCATACCTGTTTTCCTGAAGCCTTAATGGGTTTGAATATTGTAAAAGTGGTGCTTGACCAAATCCAGACCAGTAAAGGTTGGAGATGGACTCGTCGTTCTCGTGTTTAGCGTCATACGTTTAATTCTATGATCTGTTATTGTCACAAACGCGGCGGGATCATCAAGGCTGGGAGTTCAGACGTCACTGACTCAGAAGCAGCTTTTACATCATTTCTCTTCACTTTGTCCTGCCCAGGTTTGTTCTGTTGTTTTTACACACACAGATGATTTTTTTAAAGGGTCAAGCACTGTTGCCTACATCTGGATTTAAGGGATTTAAGGAGAAAACTATTGTTTAAAAGAACTGTAATGGGTAAGATTTCTTTTAAAACTTTCTTCAAAGGTTACTTTGTTTTAGGGTCACATGCAAACATTTGTTTTGCAAAATTATGAAAACCGATTGTGTTTTTAAAGCCTTCAAGAATCTCTTTTTCCTTTGGACACTGAAATATTGGGTTATGCTTTCCTGTGCGACTGCAGACGTGGAGCTGCAGCGCCCTCTAGAGAACACAATTTAAACCAAACCAAGTTATTCTGTAGTTTTCTAATAAAAGGACCAACAGCTCAGCTGGCTGATGCAGAACGGAAACTCGGTTCTTTATGTCTGATTTATAATTAGATTTATTTAGATTTATAATTCTTTATTAGATATTTACAGTCCTTTCCCTACACAATCATAAAGAAGACGGCTGACTTCACAGTTGTTCACCAGACATTTATCAACACCCTTTGTAAGGAGGGCAGCCAACAAAAAGTCATAGCTAAAGAATCTGACTGTTAACGGAGTAGCACTTCAGTGTAAATTAAAGTGGAAGGAGTTCAGGAAACGCAGATTGGCGAAAATATTAAGCAATGCAAAAATTTGGAGATTCAGAAGGTTTGGGGCTTGAGCCGGTGTCAATACTTCAAGAGTCGCCACAATAAAGAGTCGCACATAAAAGGCACAGCCTTCCATTGTTGAATTTGTTGTTTTGATAATATCGGAAAACTCCTACCTCAACCACAGGAGAAAAGAAAAGAAGACATGATTAGATTTGTATATGAAGGTTGCAGAGTCAGGAAGAAAAGTGGACAGACCCAGAAATCAAGTTAAGGGCCAGTGTGACGTTTTTGTTAAACTTTAGAGCAACTCACGTTTTCCTGAGCTGACGAGCTTTAAGACGATGCCAATTTCCATCAAGAGTTTGAAGCTGTTTACACTGTTAAAAGTATCAATACCTTCCACAACAGCGTGGCTTCGCAAGTCCAAATCTGCATTAAATCCTCAGTAGTGAATCTTATGTAGAATTAAAAATTAAACTTCAGGATTTCATTAGCTGCAAGACACAATCATTAATATGAGCAGAAATGAATGCTTGTAATGAATCATATTTTCAATTCTAATGTAAAATAAATGAGCATTTTCAATTTTCTTAAAGCTAATGTAAGCAAGTTATCATTTGTCCACAACAAATTAATTATTAAAAAAAACTACAGTTTAGAATTACAGAATCCATCAGAGAACTTTCACTTTAAAACCCCTTAAAATCAAATTAAATCACAAAACTGGTGGAATACATTAAAAAAAATTCCATCCTGCATGTGGTTTAAAATCACCTTATTTTAATAGATCTGAGAATGGACAACAGGTAAAACCAGTCTGGTTGATGCTCCGCTGACATTATTCAGCAGTTTTACTTGGACAGCATGCCTTACGGCACGTAACGCCTCTCAGCTGCTGGATACGCTTCCAGTTCAGATACAAGTTTAGGCCTGTTGCTGTTGGGTTGTTTTAATCCAATGATCTAAGTCTTCACATTCTTTTGTGATATGAACTTTGATATGTTGGAAAGCATGAGAAAAATGAGAAACGTTTTTTTAATAAACCGTTCTTCTGCTTCGACCTTATTGATTCATCAGGTTTCAGCTGCTGGAGGCATGAAGACCACAGACAGATCCATTTCATTTTCAATGAAAAAGAGTTTTGTATCGACTGGCCACCAGGTGGCAGTATCAGTCTAACGTCTATATGTGCTGCTTGCAAAAAAAACCTTAATTGCACGTTTAAAAGGAGAAGCTGCAACATTCAATTTGAAAAATATACCTTGAGCAATAAAACAAAGCACACCTCAGGAATTCATAGCTTAAGCCTTACATACATTTATAAATATATGCAAGCATTGAAATGGACTTCAATCCCGTAATTTATCATTATACTTTTAATATAATTACATGTTTCGCTGCTTTTATCTTTATGTTACTGTTTTTGTAATTGCTAAAGTTACTGAGTGTAACTATTCTGCTTAACTTTCCTCACAGTCAGGACTCTAACCGTTTATTTTATTTTCATAATTTAAAATAATGATGCAGTAGCTTTAGCCACAACTGTACACATTTGCATCGGACATTAAAGCAGCTGGCATGCGTCTGCTGCGGCTCAATGATGTGCATAATTTGATGATCATGGCTTAAAGTTAATAGAAACCAAATATTAAATTAACAAAGTAAGCTAATGCAAAAAGAATCATTAGTGCAGAAACAGGTAAAGGGTATAAAGTAGAAGATGCTCTATGAAGAGCCAAGTCTTCAAATGATGAATCTGGATAGACAGGGAGCCCTGGTCCTGGTCAAACTCGGTATGCCGCTCTGTAACACACGAGAATATGGATGTGTGTCCATGTGGTGTGCACTCAACACCTGGCTTTTAAGAAGTGTTATATTATTGCAATAGTGGGCTTGAGGTCATTTGTAAGGTTGGCCATGGTGTCGGCCATCTTCCTCTTGACAATACCGTATAGAAATGAAATCACAAGGTTCGCTGAAATAGAATGAAGTGCTTTAAAATGTCCAGGTAAACCGTGGCTCTGAATTTAGACTTGATAAACACAATGGATCCACAATAGCAGAAGATATTGCTCTATAAATAATCACCAATTGTGAAAATGTCACTTTGGTGATGGCCTGGCCATTGCCTTCCTATGGAGTTCCACTCAAATCTCATTTCCATTCAGTGCTCACTCTGTGATTTCTCCAATTGAGCTTGATTTCCCCTTGAATTTGATTTCCAAAGTAAATTTAAAAATGTTTTTCTTCTTAGTGCCAGTAAGATGCTTCTGATTTCTCTTTTTCAGGAATGACAAAGAGAAATTGTTAGTGCCCGTTTTTTACCACGCTTTTTCCTTCCACTAAACTTCCCATCATCATCCTTGGACACCGCATTTTTTGAACACCAACAGAACATTGCTACATTAATTATTTTATTTGTCCTAAGAGACATTTCATTTTCTGACTAACTGAATGTAGGGCTTGAATAAGTTGTCAGCCATTGACATCAAAACTAAATGCTTGAGATACGTCACTGTGCGTACTAAAGTCATAATCCAATACCTTTTCATCCCACATTAACATTAAGATGCACCTGTAAAATAATAAGCATACTGCTATGAGAATACTTGCATTAAAAAACAGAACAAAAACCAATATGCAAGAGTGATTTCTACTTTATTTAAATTAAATCATATAAGACCAATATTTTTATTTTTAAAACCAAAAACACTAACTTTTTTTCTGAATTAGATTTTGATATCTCTTTAATAATCACTATGTATTCATAGATCAAAGACTGAGGGAAACAAATGGAAAAATGAAAGAAAACAAATTTAGGAGCAAAGTAGGACAAACAGTAATGAAACTATATCTAGGGAACTGGCTGTAAACAGAAGTAAAGGCACAAAACATACTGCAATAGACACAGAAATGAATAGTAGTATAAAAAGTGATAGCATGTTAGGTGCACACAAACTTTAAATACACGTTAGCATTTTGTCATAAATTTTCCCCTGCAGGTAAAACCCTTTTTTTCTTTTTTCTAAAAAAAATCTATTTTTTTTTATCATTTTGTAGGAATGTTAGAATAATTTGTGCAGATTACAGAGCTATTATTGGTCCTGTGGAGACATGCAGAATATATAGTTTAGCTATGAATGATGAACCAATGTAAACAGTATTTAAAAAACAAGCACTTCTTTATCTCTCTTATGAATCTCATTTCATGTCCATATGCTTCTGCTGCATCTTAAAAAATAAGTTTCACATGATTAAACATTTTGTAATTTGCACATCAGGATCTAAAAGTTAAATTTAGGCGTATATATAAAAAGTATCCTTTCTCTCCTTTAGCAATTGAAAATGAAGGAAAAACAAAATAAAATAATTGTTGGGTTTTTTTGTGGTCAAAGTCCAAACAGTTGAGTGACTGGATCAGCAATCGTTGGAGCATCTGGAAGGCCCGTTGGGTTTTCTGTCTCTTAGGTGTCTTTAGAATAACAAAAATAAGAAGCAGATTGAAGCAGAAATCGTTTATGGACAGTGCAGTTATTCGTGGTGTGTGTATAAACCCCCCGTCATGGTCATCAGAACTGTTCAAGTAATCTAAAAAGACAAAAAAAATAAAAATAAAACAAATCAGTCTCAGAAAATAAAAAAAATAAAACCTCAATAGAATCTCCAAGTCAATATCTCCGGCCTGACCTTGATTCTTCCTTGGATCAGCTTCTCAGAAGAGGCCGCAGTCCTTCAGGTTGTTCTTGATGATGACGTCGGTGACGGCGTCGAACACAAACTGCACGTTCTCGGTGTCAGTGGCGCAGGTGAGGTGGGTGTAGATCTCCTTGGTGTCCTTTTTCTTGTTCAGGTCCTCGAATTTGCTCTGGATGTAAGCTGCAGCCTCTTTGTAATTGTTGAGGCCTGTGGGACACGAAGATCAACATTATCTTACAAGATGACATGAAAAAAAAAAAGCCGCTTAGGTCTCACCACACTTATAAATTTATTTATTTTTTTTTTATGTTAACTGTGCATCACTTTCCTCCTCTTCACAAATACGCATCGTATGAAATCGTATGAAATCTCAATGAGGAAGACAAAAATGTGAAAACAAGCCACAGGCTCTGGTAAATTGAAATGAAATAAATAAAGCGACGCACAACAAACGTACGACTTAAGTTGAAAACATGACGTTTCGTAGTTAAATGATTGCCAATCTGTGCATGCGGAACAAAAAGAGACTGAGATTTGTATGAAATCAGTCACGTTAATGTCAGAATATGCAAAACAGATCCACATAATTATTTAAATCTACAGAGAATGATGAGATGAAAAGAAGCAGATTATTTTTTGAGGGTCTAAGCTGAAGGTTTATGGCTGTATAAATTAAGGGGCTAAGTGTACAGTTATTACATCGACTGAAGCACTTCCTGTGCCTCCAAAATGTGTGTTTACTTTCTGAAGCAGACTTTGTACAATCATTACGAGCTGCGGAGACTAGCTGGCATTCATACAGTACCAGTGTACTCAGGGAAGCAGATGGACAGAGGGCTGTGCTCAATCTTCTTCTCAAACAGGTCCATCTTGTTGAGGAACAGGATGATGGACGTCTCCGTGAACCACTTGTTGTTGCAGATGGAGTCGAACAGCTTCATGCTCTCGTGCATCCGGTTCTGGGGGCGACAAGCGCAAATTATCGGGATTAAAGAACGCCAGCCAGGCAGAAGGACATTAGTTAACCGAAGCCCCCAGCTGCCCTCTTTGTGAAAACCGTTCCTAAGAGGACGAGGCCGTGCAAGAGACCTGGGACCGTTTTGAAGTCTGCAAGACTCACCATCTCCTCGTCTTCCGCCAGCACCAGGTCGTAGGCGCTGAGCGCGACGCAGAAGATGATAGCCGTGACACCCTCGAAGCAGTGGATCCACTTCTTCCTCTCTGACCGCTGGCCGCCGACGTCGAACATCCTGCGAGAGAGACGCCGAGCAAATGAGACGCTTTTACGAGGCAGCAGACGGCAAAGCAAACGGTCTCCAAAGTTTCTGTCTCGTCATCTTGTAAGAGCAACGTCTTACAAGATGCATCGTTCTCCAATTTTGCTGGTATTTTTCTTATAAAGTGTGGTTGCTGTGGTAACAAGTGGACTTAAAGACAGGTGAAGACTTGATGGCAACAGGGGTTTTTTTTTCTCCAGGACTAGATCATTCATGTAGGCGGAGTGAGGTTAAGGAAAAGAAAGAGGGCGCTTATTATCGCCAGGCATGACGTCCGACTGGCTCGTTTTGAGCGTAAGTGAGGGTGAAGAGAGCGACGTACTGAGGAAACTTCAGGAATACAACGTCGACACCTAAGGTTTCACTTTGCCAACTGTTACTGATTAGACGATCGTGTCGGTTTCACAGACCTTTAAGTGAGGCTGAATAAGAGCTGACTAACCGTGATACACTTCATGCAGTTTGGCTCATCTTTATCACTGTTTACATCGGTTTTATCCAGAACAGTCATCTGAATAAATGAGGACACCATGCAAGAGCCCGAGTGTTTTACGAACATGTACTTTATATAACAGAAATGAACACAACACCTGAAAACTCAATATCAATAATGAGAAGAACTTAAAGCAGCAGTATTGTATATTTTCCAGGCATATAGACCAGTTTATAAAAGAAAGCTTTAGCTTTAGCTTTTAGGGCATCCTAACTTTTTTCTCAGGTATATTTTATATTTAATATCATATTTGTTAATGTATTTTTTGTAATTATTTATTTTAAAAAAGGTACATCTTTGAGTAATTGAGCACATTTGATTAATGCTTCACAAGTTATGTTGAATTATTTTTAATGTCCATCGCAATAGAAACCCTCATTAAACAAGACACTAAACAAACTCACTCACTTCTACAAACGTGCTGAGCTACACTGATTCACTTTCACATGTGACCCGTCTGTCTACATCAGTTAAGAAAAAACGCCTTTTTTTTGCTGGACTTTTACAAAACAGTTTCTAAGAAAACTTTGAAACACTTCCACAAATTTAAAGACACATCTAAGACAATTGAACAAATGTGAAAAACTTTTGAAATCCTTCAACTGTGACCACACAGAAAGAAATATTTATCAGCTTGAACGACACTAATGGTGTCCCCTTCTTATTTCTGGATTGGGTAACAACTAAGAAACATGGCCTTTGTTGTAGTAATGGAAGAGATAAAATAAGCAAGAGACCCTTTATTCCCCTCTTAGACGTTCACTAAAATATACAGCCCATTAATGTCCTGCCATTCAGAAAGCTGAAATAAAAGTAGGTTTTCAAATGAAGAGCCCAATTTTTTGTGGGGAAAAAAACAGGATTCTCACTTGAAATGCAGGTCCTTGAAGGTGAAATGCGTTTCCACGATGCCTGTGGTCTTCACCCGGGTCCGCAGAACGTCCTGCTGTGTGGGGATGTAGTCTGACTTGGCTATTCTCTCCAGGTCGTTAAGGTAGCTGAGGAAAAAACACACATGTCAACACGCATTTGTTCCACATGTGAAAGATCGTTGTTTCGTCTCGGCGAGAAAGTGTCGTATGATGTATTGGAGCAAATTGTAAGACTAAGAGGAAGTCCTAACACTTCAGTAAAAGCATAGAATAAATGAAAATTTGTGGTAATTAAGTAGTGAAAGTAGTTTTGGTCTAATACGTCTGCAATAAAGTTGTGTCATTTCATTTACTCTTGGAATAAAATGCCTTAATGTACTGAATCTCTGGCTTTTTAACTGACAAGAAAACCCTTGAGAGAAACGTTTGCACAACATGCAGACTACGTGCAAATATTTCAGCTCCTACTCCCTACATGAGCGTGTAGGAGCAGCATCACGGCCGTCATCGCAGAGCGTGATCGTGACGGCTTTTAGCAAACATGTCAGACTTGTGCTCGATTTGTTCATTATGCTGAACAACTGCGAAGAAGCTGAATTCGGCAAGCAGCTGCAGTGTGACAAAAGAGTGTAAAGCTGAAAAATGCGACGGCACAAAGAACACTTGGGAAGAAAGAGAGGATTATTTTTCTTTTTTACAGAGACAGATCAATGACAAGGTTGAGGTCTTTCGAATCTATTCAATTTAATATTTTCCTTCTTTGAATCTGTTACAAGCACAGAGGTCTGGCGGGAGGCGTGCCACTTCCCTTTCTCACACTTCATCTTCCCCCTTCCTCTCTCTGGCTCTCTTCAAGTCCTCTGACATGGATTAAGGCCCGATGCCAGACTCATTTAGTCCACCCTCATATCAACTTACTCTCTTAGCACACTATAAAACCTTGATGAAACACCATCTGGTTGTTCACAACCCCCTGCAGTTTTGGCTGAGAAGCAGGCGCAGAAACGTTTAGATTACTCTAGTGAACACAAACAGGACAATGTCAATGTCCCGGCGAGTCGGATCCTGACTTTACCGCGGCGCAATCATTTCTGAAACACGTCACGGTGTCCTACAGACGCAACCTGTAGAAGTCGCAGCCCCATTAACGAGCCGGTCCAGATGAGTCGCAGCAGCTTCTTCATGCTGCGGCTCGTAGTAGGGTGAACAAAGGTTTGTATTCTCCAGACTTCTGCATCAGATCATCCCTGAGGGTCACAGAGATAAATATCTCTTGCATCCTAACCGCAGAGTCTCACTGCTGCCATTACACTGAGCAGCGAGGCCAATGAACGCAGCGCTACACGGTGGAGGGTTAGTGAGGTAGTAAGGCTTCACAGAGGAGGTCGAGACCGAATGAGCAGTTGCAACAGGTTACTATTGTGTTATGTACAGGCGTTTCAAAATGAGTTCATTTATGAATACGGCGTAAAAATCATTCAGACCAGCATCCAGAAATGGCTTAAAATCAAATTTCTTTACATTACTTGGTATATTTTGGCTTATTTTATGATATACCAATCCAAATTTATTTATTTTTTTAAATATAGAAGTATGAATTATTCTAAAAGGTATCTTTCTCTGTGCTTCTTCCTTATGTTATGACTTTTTTATGACTTTATAGTATAGACTTTATAGTATTTAGTAAAATGATATGCCAACACATATCATTTTATATGTTTTTTCTTTACTTTATGAAAAACTAAATCTACATAGATAAAAATCTACATATTTAATAGATTTCCTGTTTCAATTAAACGTTGCAGCAGCATGAAGCTGCGGCGTTCCTACTCGTATTCACACAGTTATAATCCTTTACTGCTCCCACGTCAAGTCGAGACACAAACACAGCCCTTAAAATTCAAGTTCTCGTTTCAGGGTACTGTCGCACAAACTCACTAGGCTGCGGAGTCGTTGAGCTGATACTCCCGGGCCCGTGTGAAGCAGCTCTGGACGCCGCCGTCTTCCCACAGCCGCTGGATGACTTTGGACAGGTCTTCTGGCAGGTTGCCCTGCTCCTCTGCATCTGCAGACAGTGAAAACAGCTGGCGGGCATCGTCCTGTGGAGAACACGCACATGAAAGGTGTCATTTGAAAACTATTTAAATAAATATAAAAAACTATTTTTTTATATTTACAGTTTTGTTGCAAGTGCAAGATTTTTCTGGAAAATGTATGAAGAAAGTAAAATGACGAGTGAATAACAGCTTATGCCAACAACATGTCCTCTTCATTGTGAATAATCATTATGCTTTCATTAATAGTCAACAATGGAAGCAGAAGAAACAAAAACAGAGTCTCTTGTTTGTCCAAAACAAATCAGATAACAGGAGGGATTAGCTTTGTTACTTTGCCAACACATAAACTTGCTAGATATTAAGTGTGGTCTTAAATGTTTTAAAATTATTATTCTGAGATGTTTACTGTTTATGAAAGAGTTAAGACAGAGAAAAAAAATGTAGACTATATTATCTGAAGTTTCCAATTAGAAAAAAGGAAAGAACAGATTAGTCATCAGTCAGCCTGAAACTGACAAATGGAAGTAATCTAAAATGTTATGAGTCTTACTTCTGCAGCAAGTTCTTGTAACTATAAATATCACTCCTTTGCCTTGTTCTTTTCATGCAAACAACTTTAAGGTCAACGTTTACGCGGCATTGACCGACAAAGCAGCTTCCGAGACATTTACATTAATGCCGACATTAATCAGAGCAGAGCAGCAGCAGGAGGAGCTTTCTGATCAACGGTACGGAAAGGGCACCTGCTGCATCACCTTCGTGACGCCACTGACCCTGTGCGTTTTCACCTCAAGACAACGGCTCACATAAACCTTCAGTGTTTGCTGTGCAGGGCGGACTTCCATGTATTGGTTAACCATTATCCGGGCCTCAAAGCCATGTCAGCTGCAGCCCACAGGAGGTCCACTTGGCTAACGTGCCACACAATGTGCGCTGTGCAACAGTGAATAGATTTTTAGAATGGCACCAACTGTTCTTTGTGATACTCAGAAGGAAATTAAGAAAAAGAACAAATGCCAATGTCTTCAACTGTCCAACTCCGGCAATTAACCACACCACCTTGCAGTCATGATGAAGGTAATAATACAGGTGAACAGGTGTAAAAAGAAGTAGCATCCTTATTCACTCTGGTTTTCATAAATTTGAAATAACTTTAGAAATCACAACTTACATAAAACCGTAGGCGTTTAGGCTGAGTTTACACAAGACAATGAGGAATGAATAGATTGCGCCCGTTTATGCTGCATGTAAACATCTGCTTTCTGCTGAATGTAAGGGAAAAAAAGAGTTTTTCCATGGCTGTAATTGTCTAAGTCTAAATATTTTCCTGAGCTGCCCCATTGAGAGGTGGCTGTTTGCATTTTCCTCCAATAGATTTCTGCAGGCAGCCATCTTCAAAGTATGTCCTTGTGTCACCCCCCCCCCACCCCCACTCCCCGAAGAACAACTATTCCACCTCAGTTAGGAGATCTGGATGGACTCTGCAGTGTCAGTCCCACGGGGTAAATTTGATGAAAGCTAAGGGTTTAGATGTAACCAACTGAGATTTTATCTCTGCCTTTAAAGCGTCTTCATTGCACAATCCTTATGCAAACATCCAGCAGGTTTAATATTAATGTTTACGAGCTCTAAGGTTTTATGACGCCAAAGACCAAAATCTAGTCATTTTTATAGTTGTGGCGTTATTTCAGAAGTGATTCTTAGTTCTAGAAAGCAAAAGTGTGTGACTTCAAACCCCTACCGTTCTAGAACTGTCCTCATATTCGATCTTCAGGTTGCTCATGGCTTTGATGATGGCCATGATGGACTGGATTGTGTTGCTGTAGACCACTGCTCGGTACTGCTTACACTCTTCTTCTGAATACCCATCTTCGTGAATAATCCTGGAAAATTAAGCAAGGCATGAAACTGGAAAAAATAACATGGCCTAACAGAAGAAATAAAAAGAAAAGCTTTATAATAAGCTGTATTGAATGCAGCACATATTTAAATTAAATTAAGGTTTGGAAAATCTGGCTAGCCTATGATCTGAAATATGCAAGTGTGACAAAAGGGTAAAAATAAAGAAATCTGGTAAGGAGCAACAGTTTTCACATCACTGTAAAATCATTGTTTGTTTGTTTGTTTTTTCTTGTTAAAACATTTTAATACCAAAAAAATCCATCAAAGGACACAAACAATATTTACTCGTTTTCTGAGATCTTGGCCTGAGAAATAAAAAGCAAGACGTCAGTGTGTGACTGAAAAAGCACGAGGCTAAATGAGAAGCTGCTCGGCTCTGAACCAAACAGAACCATCTCCCCCGGTGTGTCACGGCCAAGATGCTCAGTAGCTGTGTGCTGTGCTGAATGGGATCTAATTAAAATTCAAGTGAGCTCACAGTGAAACACTGTGAGCCCCAGCCAAAATCACTGAAAGCCCCTGGTGTTTTCATCCTCATACAAACAATACAAATGATGTGTGAAGCGGTTAAGCACCAATCTTGAGTGTCTTGAAGATGATTTTTTTTTTACTAATGTCCCTGAACACACAAATAAATGTAATCTTTATTTAGCTTTTTTTCCTAAGAATTAATGCCAAGCATATTCAAATATACGAAGACATGCTATAATTTCTATACAATATAGCAGTTTGTAATCTGCACTCAAACTCAGCCGAGGTAATAATGTAGTAACATGCAAACTATGGCATACTTGTAGAAGACCTGAATGGTCTACGATTTCAAAAAGGTCATATCAGAAAATATCTGAAGAGACCTTTAGTAATGGTTTATAATTTATAATAAAAATATGCTAAAGTACATATTTAGGGTTGTGATCTGGAATGTTTGCAGAATCTGGATGAAGTCCTGTTTTTACCTCCATCCATCTTCCCATCAACTTCGCCCAGCTTCCTCGTTCCTATGCAACCCCACATCATTACGCTCCCTTCACCCTGCTCCACATGCTTGCTGTGTCAGCGACATTGGCTTGTGACAAGCTGTAAATTCAGTTTCTTATGAGTTTCTTTCAACAAAGGGGTTCTCTTCCAAAAAAAAGCCAGACCTTTAAAGTACCCAACTAAAACATGTTGAGTTGACAGGCTGTCCCACCAAAGCTGTGGCTCTCTGCAGCATGTCCAGAATTACCAACGGCCTCTTATCTGATTAATGCTCTCTCTGCCCAGCCTGTCAGTTTAGATTGGTGGTCTTGGTAGGTTTGCATTTGGGTCACAACATTTCCATTTTCGGATGATAGATAAAAGGTTAGGACTGACGTGCGCCGTTTCTCTTAGTCTTGATGTTATGTTTTTCTTAATAGTGTTCTCTAACAAACCTCGGAGGCCTTCACTTAGCAGGTGCATTTATATCGGGGTTAAAGCGCACAGATGACTGCATTTAGTAAACGGGTCACTTCTGACGGTGGTACTATATTTCATCTATGGGTTTTAGGTTAAAAAGGGACTGAATACAATTACTCAGTCACCGCAGTGCTAAACTTATTTTCCGCAAAACAATTGCAATAAAGTATAATTTCCCTTTCATTAAATATTTATGAGCACCTTTCAGCCAACCTATTACCAAAAAAAACAAAAATCATTGAAATAGATTGTGGTTTTAATGTGGTGGAAAGCAAAACGTTCAACGGGTATTATGACTTTTCCAAGACGGAAGAGTCTCAAGTGAATTTTATTCTGTGATGTCGCTTTTTACCTTCAGCTCAGCTCATGTTCCTGGTGCTTTTACTTAGCAAACTACAACGAATTACTTTTCAAAATGTCATATTCATTCACCCCACCTATGATGATATGCTGCTTCCAAAACAGTAAAGCTCTTGGAGAACATGGATCTCGTTCCTTAAATTTCAGATATTTTCCATGTTGATAGTCTCAGGTTTAAATCAGCACATCTATGTAAATAACTGCTAATTCGATTAAAACAATAAGCTGGGATTAACGAACGGGAGGAAAGGCGAAACAATGACCAGCTACTCACTTCATCTGCTTCACAATGGTGCTCTTCCCCGACTCACCAGCACCTGCACAAAGAACAAAAACAGGCAGAGGTTAAAAATATGCTCCCGTTAGCTGAGAAATGTAAACAGGCAGCCAGCACGGCTGTCGCACATCTGGACCCTCGTCTTAGCCCCTCCGCCCCCCCCCCTTCCTCCTTTAGCTTCAGCACATTTTGCTCCTGGGCAAGCCGTCTGTTCTTCCTCAGTCTGTACCCACGGATACTCTGCTTTCTCTAAAAGCTACTCGGCCGTCCATAACCCAAATTTAGATCACAGTACTTAATTTCCCACGCCTGCCCTTCTAAACAACTGCGTAGGGACCACCTGCCGAAGTGTTGGCCTTTTTCTTCTTTCCAGACAAGTTACTAGATTCTGGTTAACATTTTCATGGAAATGTCTTGCACTGTCAGGATATGATTTTTCTTTGCCTCTGCTGTGTTTATTCTAACAGCCTGAGGGGAAGAGAGAGAGAGACAGAGAGAGAGAGAGAGATAGAGAGAGAGCTCATCTGCCACAAGGAATCCTAACACTTCACACACACGCACACCCAGAGGTGCCTGTCTGTGCACTCTCCATTCGCACTAGCCCGGGGTGAAGCCTTTCTGGGATGACCCTCAAAACACACAACTATGCTGCATGCAGGCCTCACACACGAAATGAAGCCTCTGGGCGGAGATGAGCCAAGAAATTTTCCACAGACAGCTGTCAGCTCCCACTCTTTGAGGGAGCGGGAGTTCAGACCGACTAATAAATCAGAAAGCAGGCTACATTAAAACCGAGAAGAACATCTCCTGTTCAAAATACGATCAGAAATGAGACAGGAAGGAAATTAATTTCTATCCAACCAAGTGACTTTCTGTCTGTCTCTCTCTCTTTATATACATATATACTGATATATATATATATCATATATACATACATTTCTTTATTTCTTTTTTATATACTCTCATGGTTATAACGTTCAAACACGTCTAAGAAATTTACAAATGAGAATAATGGAGCATCCCTGCTATTAATCAGCCATTGCCTGCAAAAATATGATGAACTCAGAACCTGTTTAGACCTTAAACCTGGTAAGATGTTACAATTTTAAGGATGCATTTGAGCAGCTGGATGGACTTTCACTTTCATGTCATTCAAGGGCAGCAATCAAAATTTGTAGATGTAATTTACAAACAGAATCATAAGGCTCAGCGTGTCTACGGGGCATATTATGATGGACAAAAAGAAAATTGCAAAACCTTGTATGAACTCAACAAAACAAAAACAAAGATAAGTGAAAATGTGTATATTCTGCAGAAATATCAAAGACTGTTTAGAACGCAGTATTTGTTGGGGATTCTATTCTAAGAGTCAGAAATTTACACTCCGCCTGCCAATGCTATTTGTAGCTAATTGGAGCTTTGCTGCAGCAGACAGATGACGTCACTATAGATGCTGAAGATGGTAGAAAGTGTCTGACTAGAAGAAAAAAATAAAAAAGAGGGCCAAGAAAAATGGGGATTTCTTTCCACTCTTACATCACCATCACATGATTTAACAATAATATCTACATGGCATCATGCTGCCTGTTACACATATGTTGTGAAACAGGAACTATCAAAATGTCACAAACAACAGTGATTGTTCCAGGAGAGGCTTTTTAGTCCAGTGACAAAGACAAGAGTGAGTCTGGGTTTTGGAGCACAGAGAGTCTAAAGCCGCTGACAATCAGAGGTAATCTAATCGAAGAGGTAATCCATTAATGAATTGTTTGTTTTACTTAAATAAAAGGCTCTCCAGTTTATTGATCTTCTAAAACAACAAACCTCCGGATATGTAATTGGCACGACATACAGATTTTGCATGATGATTCACCTATGTATTTTTTAATGGCTCGACAGCAGCCGCAAGTCTGAACTGTTAGCTGCATACTGCTGACATCAATGACGCCGACAAATATCCCTCCCAAAACTGCTGAGACTGAAACTACATTGTCGATATCTCATTTAGACGGCGGAGGAAAAACTACAGGAGAATACACCCTTAATTTTGCAATGCACACAATATATCGTAATCACAACATCAGTCTGTGCAATAATCATATTGGAAATTACTGTTTGGAGTGCAATCATTTTTGGTTTCTATACTTCAAGTGTTGTGACCTTGCACTCACTGCACCAGATGCTCCCATTGGATATAAGCGGCATTGCTCAAAATGTTAAAGGTCACAGATAAAATACAGAGAAAAGAAGAAAATAAGCACATATGGCACCTGAATTGTCACAGCAAGTTTTTGCAAATGTATTATTTTTATCACAAGATTTTCTACAACCCTAAGCCTTTGAAATTTGACAAAGCTCATCATTTATGCAGTCAGAATTATGAAGAAACAGATTAACATCTGTCAATGTTACAAGGTGAACAAATACAGGTACAGGTTAGCTTACTGGTGAAAGATTGTTCCTGGGATTCAACTCACAAACCTCAACTCTGAGACTCATCTCGAGGCTTCAAACATGAATCTGAAGTAAAACTCAATTCCACATGTGGGACTTTACTCGCCATGTCTGTTCCACTCTTTCCAGGGACTCTGGTCAAATATGATATCACACCGTAGCCATAACCAACCAAAATAGCAACCCAATTATTAGGCTGAGCATACTTTAGAAAACATTCGGCAATTATAAACTAAAATTGATCACAAAAATTTTTAAGCAAACACCCAAATTAGCTAAAAGATATAATAACTCAAAGGTAAAACTAAAGATTTTAACACAGCAGTGTTTGACAAAAACGAGCGGGAAAAAAAAAATCACAACTTGTCCAAAAAGCACATAAAGCAAAACTGGAGTTTGGTGCAAAACAAGATGCCTCTGCTTAGCAACAGGACAACATGTAGGACAATTGTGGCTGTTTCTGACTCATAGGGGAACATGTGGAAAAATAAAAATAAAATAAAAAAAATAAGTCACAGTAGAGGAATGCCAGTGAAAGCTCCCTGATAATTTCAGTGGTACAAGCTGAAACACATGCTTGTCCTTGACATTTCGAGATGGATGTGGAAGAGCTAAATGCAGATCAGCTGCTCTTGCAGAGACATAGACCTACCAAGAGCATTTCAGGCTCATTTGTTGGCGGACTGACGATGTGACTGGCAGAGACGACGCAGACAAACCAGGGTCAGGAGTCCAGCTGCAGGCAGGCATCAGCTAAAGAGGCTCCAGAGTTTCTGCTGGGGGTTTTAATGCAACTACTACAGAGCTAATGATCACTCATTTAAATGTACAGGTGTCATGGGGATTGTGATTTTGTTTCATGTGCTTTGTAGGAACTGAAATTAATACATCCACCTTTCTTGATAGCGGATGAGGAATCAGCTGCTTTGAGGTGCTGGGTAATGACATTTAATCAACATTATCCCAGGGGAAATCTGTTTTTCCTCCTGCTGTACAAAAACCGCTGCAGAGGAATGAATGCCAGGCAGCACAGCAAACATAAAGACAGTCATTGTTTTATTGTGACGCTTCAGCTTTTACCTGCATGTGCATTTGGAGGGAGACAAAAGGCAAAATTACCCTCATTAAGAGCTTTTGCTGATGAAGACGGTGTCATGCTGGCAGCATTTTTTCTGATCATCTTACACTGAATACAGTCTTATTCAGAATGATAAAATTAAAATCCAGGCAAGATGCCGTTTTAAATTAGTACTACCGCCCTAATATGAATGTTATGTCATATGTTGGTATTTCTAGCATCTTGCAGCACAAAAAAAATCAGTTTTAAAGTGGATGGCCTCTTCTCCAACAGTCAGTGGAGAAAGGATTACTGTGATAAAGGCTTGGCAGAGTAGGAGGATGTAAAGTAATTAGTATCATTGAACCAGCAGTAACGTATAAACAGGAAAAGGGATGAAATGCTCTGCAAGTCTCCATCTTGGACTGGTCAGCCCTAAACAAAGTGCTGAGGAAGCGTGTTGCTCCATCAGTGGCTGTTATCAGTACAATGAGCCACTTTTTAAAAGGTCAAACAAAAACAAATGATGTATTAGGATGTATTACTTCCCTACAGTCCAGCTGCATGTTTCTTGCTACTTGCCAGAGTGTCAGTGCAGAAGTTATCCAATAACGCATGCAAACAGCGAGACCGAGTGTTTTCAGTTGAGCCAGTTGAACTTGCATTGCCATGGGGAAAATGAAAAGTCACAAAAACCATAACACAACCCAGAAACACATGAGTGAGTCGAGGTCAAACTCACCTTTCGGTGCCTTTGGCTAATGATCTGGAAATGCACTATTAACCACCCTAGAAATACAGCATAAACATGGGCTGCTTACTGGTAACAAGGTACAACAAGATTTTTAAATGTTGCAGTTTCAAGACTGCTAATGTAATTTTATTCAACTAAGACGTTTGTTTCTCAAAGGATATCACACAATAAATGAGAAAGTTATTAAAAAACAACAAAAACTAACAGTTTCTTAAAAAGGGGGTATGTAACATCAAATTTATTTATTTTACACTTTAATGTAATGTTCATTGGCATCATAAGAAACAAAACCCCTCATAATTTCCGACCAGGTGCTTAAAGCCAAATCTGCCAGCGGTATAAAAAACTTTGACCTATATTTTTGACCTATACTGTCAAAAATGAGCAAACTCTAGTGTGTCACTCCACATTTAAATAATATTAATTTAAGTTGCAATTCCTCAGAAGTCCAAGTCTTTCCACAAACTGATCATAGTTATTTAACTTCTGACAATAAATACTTTTACACAGCTTTAAAAGCATTTTTGAATTTGTGCACCAAATTCAAAAATGCATGTTTGATATCCTATTTTTATGCCACCAGCACAGCAGTTACACATAATATGCATTTTTGTAGCCAATCTTCATGCTTTTACCATAATACTGTGAAATTAGTTTTTTTACCCAAGGTTATCATGGTGTGAGAATCACATACCAGCTCGTGCCAACACAATGATAATAGAAAAACAGACCACAACAACCCAGTCCTCTTGAATATTTCAATCTCTTGTTTTCTGCAGAGAAGGGATCTTGGAAGAGATGCTGAAGATGCGTCACCCTCGGCTTTCTACAGGCCAGTGGCAAAGAACAGCGGAAGATTTAAGTGTGCCAGGAAAGCTTTTTCTATAGGAATTCCTAATACGCCTGCAGCATGTCGAGCTCTGCTGGTGAAATGAGATGAAACAGACAAGTTGGAACATAAATGAAAAAAGAACGAGGACTGCTCATGTGTCAAGATCCAGAACGAGCTTCTTAAAAGAATCCACTTATTTCTCTTTATGCAGTTCCTTATCATACAGCCAGAACTTCCTACGGTCTGAAATGTACATTTTTGAAAGACCTTCCCCCCAGTGGTGTTAAGGCTTTTTACTATGTGTGTGTGTGTGTGTGTGTAGGGATGTGCCTGTGTTAGGAGCAAGCACAGCCTGTTCTGGTGAGACTGAGAGCAAGGCACAAAGGCAGCAGTGTGGGTCTCTGCTAGCCGAGAACACAAACCCGCTGTTGATGTTTGGAACTGGACTACTCCAATAAGCGCTCGAGCTCAGTAGTTATTCACACTTCTCCGCCGGCTTTCACCCAGCATGACAACCATCTTAACAAGCCCCAGCCAAGATCTTTATATAGACAGGCAACAGAAAATGCTTTAGTGACAATGACAAAATGAATTAAATCCAACGGCTGATTAGAAGTTGTGGAAATGGGTGTTGGCTTAATTACCAGTTTGACTCCTTGGTCGGTCGGTACTTATTGTTGCCATTGCAACTAAAGGTTGTAATGGATGATGGGTGGGAGGGTTTCACCAGCACTACTATCACTGCTTAGAGCTTTAACTTAGTTATGCACCACAGCATTAGGATATAGAAGTTAGGACCAATGGACCTTATCAAGCTCCGCCCAGAAACGCCCCTCAAAAGTCTCACGTGATGACATGTCTCACAAACAAAGCCTCACGGTACTTAGTTTCTATGTGTAATTTAATTTCGACTGACTCTTAGTCGATTAGTTTAGCATTTCTGACGGATTTTCAAAAAATATCAGCCATGACAATGGACAGGGAAACCAACAAGTTTATGTCATCTTTTTTGGACGACATTAGGGTGTTTGAGCCATGCGATGCCTCCAACATTGTGCGCGTCACAGCTAAATGCTATCAGTCGATGAGGAGCACAGCAGATCCTCAGACCCTCAGCATAAATATAGCTGTGGACAAGATCACTGACGCCTATTCTTGCAAGGCTGGGTAAGTCAGACATTCATGGTTTTGAGGGTGATTTCTGTTTGCAAATGTTCGAATGTGCCTAGGCCTGATACACGGTACTCAGTGGCTAACACGATTAGCGTGGCTAACACAATTACAGTTTAGTAAAAAGCCTTTTCAGGTGAAATAAAATCTTTAATGTATGTCAGATACGGTACACATTGCATATTGATCTGTTCAGCTAACGTAAGACTGTAACAGACAGGCTTCAA
>CAEGAF010127775.1:0-47874 GCA_903067075.1 Micropoecilia bifurca
GCTCACTCTCTCTATATATATATAGATATATATATATATATATATATATATATATATATATATTTATATATATATATATAATTTTTTTTTACCATAGAAGGTTGAAGAACTGGGCTTGTGTTGATTGTAGTCTTGTTGACTTTTGTCCTGCAAGGTTCATCCAAGGTGGTAATTAAGGTATCTGCTTTTGCTATGGCTTTTTGCTGCACCCCAATATCAGAGGACTGGAAATCTTCCAATAACTGACCTAAAAAAACACCTTTAATCATTTACTTTTCTTAATTTAAGCTTGTAATATTTATGAAAATGAAATCATTTCATATGCTTTTTGTACCAAGAAACATCTTACGGATTAAGATTTGCACATTACAAAATAGCATAAAACTACACCAGCCAAAGATCATCATAAGGCTTTTACTTTTGGCACAGAAGGAATCCTTGTAAAATAGGGCAAGGGCCAATTAAAAAATAATAAAGGGGCACAATGTAAAAAGAGTAAATACAAAAATGATTTAGTTGCAAGGAAATCTAACACATATACTTCTATTCTGAGTTAGTGCACCTTCACAACTCCAAGGATTTTCTTCTTTTGCTATTCTACTAAACGATAATTAGATGAGCATAGCCATTTAACATGGAGTCATGTGCTGCGACTCAGTTAACTTCAGCGTCATTTGCTACCGTTGTACATTTTTTAGAAAGCTACTTACAGTTAAAATTAATGTGAAGTTATTAAAATATGAAAATACTGATTTCAGGATTGGGAGAGGGCGGGCAGGGGGTAGATTTAAACCTAAAAAAAATGATAAATAAAATAGACTCAATGTCGAATAGTGGTCATTGAACTTAGAATGCAAAAATGTCGATCAACTGGAAAGTTCATTAAAAACCCATTGCACTATGTTTCCACGTTTTTGTTAATATTTTCATATTTTTGTTAATGTTTCGATAGTGGTAAACGTGAGCTAACAGTCCTAAAAGGAGGTTTTAGAAGCAATGCGTACCTATTTTGTCAACGTTGCTCAGAAATCTGTCCAGGTCTTCGGGATTCTCCATCACTGTCTTGGACTTTAAACCCGGACTTTAATCGGCTGTATTATATTTTTGCATCGAAGAAGCGGCGAACAACACAACTTCTCAAGTTTTAGCGTTGGGTTACCATAGTGACGCGGAGGCGTTAACGGTCATCCGTTACTTTAGCTATTGTAGTAATGGCTAAGAAGATTAAGCAAGCAACACTTTATTATTATTTCTCATAAATACAAAGAGGTCAAAAATGTATTTTGATCTTCTACCCTGCACATCGCTGAATGTTCATATGAAGTGAATGTCATCGAATTCCTTTTCTTGTTTTCCTTGTTCTGTACTGCCACCATGTGGCTAAAAACGCATCATCCATGCAAATAATGAGAACTTGCGTTTTGTTTTATTTTGAAGAGTTGCTACTTTATTGATATTTTCATTTTCAGCATGTTTTTTTGTGTTTTGTTGTTGTTCTCACTGGATACTTGAATATATTTACTAAAAAGGTGAAAACCTTGGTCTCTTTCTTTTGAAAAGACAACATTTTCAAATCCTATGTATGACATGAATCCAACCATATACTATTTTAAAAAATATTAATTATTTCACAAAAGTTATTTTAACTAGTGACACTAAAATTTAGCTAACTATTTAATTTCTTTTGTCATTTAAATCTAGTTTTTATTTATTTCCTTGTAATGCTATGAAATTTGTAGATTTCTTTTGTTTGTTTGAAATTAAAAGTACCATAGTGATTCAAATAACATCACACATAGCTGCATAATAAAAATATTTTTAAAAATATGACATAAGTTTTTCTAGTTTGCACTGGGTGCACTGAGAGAGGCAGAGGAGCTTGATTTTTTTTCACTGATTATCTGTTTCATATCCTGTCGTGACATGGCGACAGTTTCAACAAATATGTAAAAGAATATTTTTTGTTAAAGTTACATGCTGCAACTTTCATGTGAACTCATGTTTTGTCATAAGGTGTCCAGCTGGCAGACAGTCTAACACTGATCTCCTCCCCCTGGAGACTTTCCAAACCAGTTATCAGAATAGCATCAGGATAATTATAACTAATAATTAATAATAATTATTAAACTTAGAATAACCACTATTCTAAATGGACAGTAAGTCCAGAGCTTGTAGTTTTTTGTTTGTTTGTTTTTTTAAGATACTTTAAGAAATGTTATGCATCTCTAAGATTCTGTCACGTTCCAGGAAAAGGAATGATGACACATCTTTTATGGCTTATGGTCAATAGATCCAGAGGGTATTAAATAATTTCCTCTATAAGTATTGATAAACATCCTTCTAGAACACACCCCCAAGAATCTCATGGATAAAAGGATGTGGTTCCTGTCCTGCTCCAGCCGCCACATCCAACTAACCAACCAGGACAGAGGAACTTACCAAGCAGACAGAAAAAATGGAAACTAGTCAGACTCTCGGAGCACCAAGCGATAACTCTGCTGCTCCATGCTACTTTGGATGGTCCGTTTTTAACGCTCTGTGCTGCTGTATGCCTATTGGGGTTGCTGCTCTTATTTATTCTAACAAGGTAGGAAACGTTTCACTAGAATAACTCTTTAATTTGTTCAGACTTTTTTTGCTTTCAAATACGAAACAAACATAAAAAATATTCTGAACAGCTTCACATATGTTGCAGCGCACCACAAAGGGAAATTTAGAATATTGGATTACTTTTATTACACCAATGAGTAAACTCATTTCATGGTCGATCCTCCATTTCTGTCGCATAACCAATATATGCGATTATAATTAGACATTATATTACTGTTTACAATTAAATGTTCTTCAGTGGTAACTCAATTTATTAATTTATTTTTTTCAAATGACACTAATCATAGCTTGTTTTGTCAAGGTAAGAGAAGCCATTGCTGCTGGAGACACAGATGTTGCGGCTAAAGCATCCAGGACAGCCAAGATCCTGAACATATTCTCAACTGTCTTGGCACTAACCACCATCACCGTGACGATAACTATAAATCTTATTATCTTCTTAAGTTGATCAAGAACTGATGAACTGAACCCTGAGCATAACTTTCCTTCTCATCTTCACAACCACAGCAAAATGGAATAAACTGATGAGTTCAAAGATTCATATGACTATGCGTACTCATTTTAATCATTCGTGTGCTTTTTGATGTTATTTACAAATCACAAAAACAAGAAAATATATATATATATCATCCAAAAAGTAGAGAAAAATGTAGAAATACAGCTATAATTCAGATGAAGTGCATTTTACAACAAACAATGACAGAAAAAACTTTAAAAGACGGTATATAAGACTTCAGTGGAATGTCAAAATCATCCTGGTTGGAGTAAATGTATATTTAACCAATAAAATACAGATTCGGTTTAGAGTTCAAATACACTTATGGGAATGGGTGTTTTGAGCTTCTATACTATTGACATAGGGTGATTTTCAGGCCTTTCTTGTCCATTTTTGAGATAAATGTTACTGACAAATAAATAAAAGGTTAAGCTCATCTATCCACGATGACTGGAAGTACGTTTTGAGGAGTTAAAGTTATGCTTTAGCTATTATTGCTTTTGAACCAAAGGAGTGAAATAATAAAGAATCATTCATCACTTTAAACTAGCATGTACATATAGCTGGACATATTTGGCTATTCTAATAGAACAATAACCTCAAACACCAATAGAAATCAGCTTTGGAAAAGAGAGCCTGTAAAGAAAAGATGTACAATGTTTAAAAGTTAGATCTGTAACCAAATAATTTAGATGACAGGTACCATTTCTGACATGAACAGCCTTCATATTCAGTATAATCTCAGGAACTTGTTGACAGCAACAAAAACTGTGGTTTCTCTGAAAATTGGTGAGAGAAATTTACAGTAGTGATGCACCTTGTATATTTGAGCCAATATTAATAACATGAGTTTGTGTAAATCAAAAAAGAATAAAAGATACACTTGTTATTATTCATTTAAATGATCAGTACATTAATAGTCTTGTGTAATCCACTCCTTTTGCTGATAATGAGAATGTGTACATTTCTGACAGGAATTATGTCTTTACTCTAATTGGCCTATAAAACCAATTACTAAACTTTTTTATTATGTTTGCTCCAACTTAATTAAAAAAACATTGATTTTTGTTGTGTCAATAAGTTTTCTTAGTTTTATGATACAAATCGAAATAGTATAGCTCACATGAGTAACCCCTGTAAAGGGTATTTTAGGCTGCTCAAACAACTAATAAAATGCAATCCAATCCTAATACCACTTTATTTATAAAGCCCATTTACAAACAGCAGAGTTGAACCAAAGTGCTGTGTAATATGACCCTTAATAAGAAGGAACTCAGATGTAGAACACAGAGCAGAAAAATCTGGAACAAAAGCAGTGAGATTGAAAAGTCTATGTTAATATAAGACGTTTGGTTGTGTTTTTGCCTTCAGCCAAAGGCAGTGTAATGATCACTATCATTAAATCGTATATATTATTTAGCTTGTTGGTTCTACACAATCAGCACAAACTGAAATGTAGATGAAGTCAACAAAGACTCCGCTAACATCTTCAGTGGGATTTCCTGTTCCTGAAGCCAAACAAGGAAACATTGTCTCACGTAATCCTCATCATGTAGGAACCACTTGTGGAGACTGAGAATCGTTATAGAAAGACAATGGTTTAAATTATTCAGTTTTATTTATTTCTTCTTTTCATCATGCCTGCAGAGGACTGTTATTGCCACCAGGAAGAAAAAACAGGTCCTTTATTGTTCTATTACTACTTCTTTCTGGACCCAAACAAGTTTTAAAAGAAGAAACAATGGCCCTTTAAAAGCAGTTGTCAGAGTTTATCACTACTGGAGTACTACTGTGTAGTTTTATTATTTCCCGATTGAATTTGAAACTGATGTCCTTAAACATTTTTTTATGTTTTATGTGATTGCGAGGCCCATGGCGTTATGGAACTAACAAATGTGTAGATTCTGCTTTTGTAGGAGAAATGGAGAAGTTTGGACATTATGGTACTTCACTTTTGGCCATCTTTAGTAAATGCATAAATCAGCTTCCTTAACTACGTAAGAAAATAAAACTAATTTGATCTAATATAACGGCTGATCTCAGCTAAGGCCATATGAAAAATGTTAAATTCAACCAGAAACACTCCAGTAAACATTCAAACCACGTCTAATTTCATCTCTGTTTATTTTTGGGAAATGTCATGATGTGTGGTTGTTGAGGATCGGACACAAAAGCAGATAGGTGAGGCAGTGACTGAGTTTGAGGATTTAATAAGGATCTTCAGAGAGTACAAAAGTCCAGGCAGCACAGATGAGCAATGAAACTTAAACTCAAACACCGGTAGACAATAACTCTCTAACGTAAGACAGCTAAAACAAGGATCCGATGGGGAAACAGACACAGGCAGGTTTAAATATACAAGAGGTAATCAGGGAACAGGAGACACAGCTGGGAGCAATCAGGGCAGACAAGAAGACACAGAAACTAACTACATTAGTTTGCACTAATCTTTAGTTTTTAAGCCTGGAGATGAGAGCTAAAGGAGGCCAGACTAGGCACCTGCTCTTATTCTGGACTTCAACAACAAAAGGAGAAAATATACACCCCCAAAACTAATAATGGTGTATTACTTTCAAAAAATAAAATAATTTGTTTTCTATTTTGAGGAAAATGGCAATAAATGTTATATATCATAAAATAATCCAAATATAATGGATGTTTTTACAATTTCATGAAAAAAAATACGATAGATGGTAAATTAGCAACGTCAAATGCTATTCGTTTAACAATAACTTACATTGAGAATCCACAAAACAGCCTGATCTGGCCTTATTTTAAAAGAAGAATTTCTGTCATCCTTCTAACATTATATGATCTGTATCCTAATGATTACTACATTTTCCTTAATAAGTCCTGGCTGAAACTTGAGTGTCTGCAGGACAATTGGTGTTGTCTTGCAGACAATCAAGTTCACACATCACAGACTAGTGACATTCACTGCAGAAAAAACAGCAATTTAATTGTTGTATAAAAAATATTTTGTTTTGTTCAAGCACGATATTCATATGAAGCTTCAGTAAATTGGTTTTAACTTGCTCAGAAAAATCAAACAGACCAGATCAGACCACAGCTTCAAACTGAAACTTTGTGGTTTCAGCAACTGATGGCTCTGATTGTGAACCATGGAAGAGCTGCAACACCCAACAGAAACCCAAATATGAGGTAATTCATCTTCTTCCTTAAAATTCAGAGGGTTCTGCTCTGTACGGAGGGAGGGAGTTTTACATAACACCTTTCACAGATTAAAATCTCAAACTGATTCAACGACAAAACACAGCATACCATAAAAGATCAAGTTAATTAGTTAGAAGATTTTCTGTACCAACATGTCTCCACCTGCTTTTTTGAAAGAGTCAATAGTTTCAGTGCAGTGCAAGATGTTATAGAAAATTTTGTCCGTAGTCTTATTTCATTTTTGATGCAACTGATGATACATTTTACCATTTATTTGCCGATTATATCTGCTGTGTTTTTGTATTTCTGTAAGATGTGTTTTTCCATTAAAGAAGTTTCCAGATAATGTTTAGATGTTTCCACAGCTGTGACAGTATAAGAACTCTTAAGACATCTTGGATAAAATTCTTAACCTGGCCGTTGTCTTAAAGGACTGATGTGTGGAATGCAGTTTGTACCTGAAATCCTTACCAGTTCTCTTTCCTGCCATAAAATCATCCCCTCCAAGAGGTGAGGGACAGTTCATGAGGTGGGGCTTAGGATTGTGTTTGTGGTCCATGTGACAATAGAGATAAGATCAGCCTTTGGGTGGGTCTTTGTCTTGCTGTGTCTATATAACGAGGTGACTTGTGTTGTTCAGGGCTCTTCTCCTGACTGCGCTCAGTGAGACGGATCTTCGAAAGCTTTGGCCTTCGACAAAGATTCATCTTTCTCTACTTATTAAAACAGATTCTCATTCCTTAATAAAACTGCTATAGCATTCAGGTGTCAGAAGTGGGATCCAGCGTGTCAGGAGGCCGTGAGTGACGGGAGATCGGATGCACTGACTAGCCTAAATCTTCAGTCCACCTCCAACTTAAACGAGGGGAATCTGAGGTCTTGTCCCCATAGCTGCTGACTGCCTGGATCCATAAGGGCCTTAGTGAGCTCCATCGGGTGAGAACTGTTTCAGGATTATTACTGGGTTTGATTCAGACAGCTGTGATCCTGTGAGAAAATTCCAAAGGGGAGTTAGGTTCAAGTCAAAGGGAGTTTGGATAATCTTTTGTCATAGAGGATGATAAAAAGGGTGGTTCTTAGTATTTCTACTCCTAAATGAACAAAGCCCAGAGGAGAGACGTCTCCCTGAAAATATTAAAATGGGGTCTAGATCCTCAAAAGGTTCACAGCAGTCTGATTTAATGAGAAAGAAATATGGGGAAGGATGTTTGAGTTGTGTGTTAATGTGGGAACGTAAATACAGTTTTCCTGAAGGGGGAAGTTTAAGTGTGAACCAGTTGGGACGACTGAAAGAAAATTTTGAAGTGGAGTGGGAGAAAAAGAAAAAGCAGGTTAAGAAAGAGATTTTGGAAAGAAAGAAGGATGTCCATGATGAATGTATGAAAGTGTGGATGGGAGAAGCAAGACGTAGAGGAAAGAAAATGATAAGTGCTAATATGGCAGGGGTAAAGATTTAAGCGGAGCAGTAACAGGATGCAAAGAGAATGCCACTGTTCCTACTGCTCCACCACCATATAGGACAAGTGATACTTCACCTCCTCTCTCTTCTTATGCATCTTTGCAGAGGAGATGGAGATTCAGGCCCTCCAGGTGGTGGATCTGGACCTGGACTCTCAGCCCCCGGTCCGCAGGCCCACAGCATTGGTGCCGGTAGTGTCCCAAGATGATCCACCTACCTCTTCCAGACCATTACCACCTACTCTCAGTATCACTCCTGGTACCAGCTATGGACATTCCACAATCTCCTGTGGTGCTGATTCATCCAGCTCATGACCCTTCTGCAGTCCTGACTGAGCTTGTCCCTGCGCAGTCACCTGAAAAACCAGAAGATGTCTTTGATGGTGCAGTGAGTTCCACCAGTTACCATTCTGACCGCTATGATTTTTGTGAAAGAAAAACTCGACAGCAAATAGATCAGATTCACACATTACCTATGGTGGAAGTAGCGAGTCCAGATGGACTTCTCTTAGTACACTGTCCGTGGACTGCTAATGATATCCAAGCTGCGGCAAGTTTGCTTCCAGAACCTCACGAGGACGGCAGTAAATTTGCTATAGAACTTGAAGCTTTGTGCAAAGGGTACAGGCCTATGGGTGCTGAGGGAAGAAGAGACATTGGAAGGATGAATGTCCAGAGAAGAACCAGGTGCCTAGAGGAGGAGACTGACCGGGGGAGGAGACCTCCAGCTCAGCCACCAACCTGATTGAGGAGGGGGGTGACGAGGAGAGTGAGGTTTCACAAACGCACACACACCCTGCTGCACCCTGCTGTAAATTATTTGGTGCCTGCTTTTACTAATCGTAGTTTGCTGACACAGGCTATCATACACTTAGAGGCAAAAATGTTCCCACCCATTGCCACCTATTCACATTTAGACTCCTCTGCCTTTAAGAAAATGCCTATGCTTGATTTAATTGTGACTGGGAAAACGTGTCACTTATTGTTGATTCAGGTGCTACTCATTCTGTTTTAACTTCTGCATCTTTGACTCCTCCACCTAAGCTTAGTGGTCGTTATACTCATTTTGTTTCAGCATCTGGGGATACAGTGAGGGAATGTTTTTCTGCAGCGCTGTAGCAAAAGCTTTGTTGACAGAAATTACTCCTCAATGGGGAATACCTGACCATATTTCAAGTGATCGTAGAGCGCATTTTGTAAACCAGGCATTAAAAGACATAAGCACATTGTTTGGGTTTAAATTAAAAGCACACTGTGCTTATCATCTGCAGTCTGGAGGAGCTGTGGAACGTGAGAATCGTACGCTTAAAAACAAATTGGAAAAATGTTGTGAAGAAACAGAATTGTCCTGGCCAAAAGCTTTACCCTTGGTTTTGATGTACATGAGAATGAGGACTAGAGTGAGATCTAATCTAAGCCCTTTTGAAATTTTGTTTGGTAGACCTGCAACAACTGGAGGAGAAACCAGCAAAAATATGTACATACTAACTAATAATACCATGGAAAATAGTAAGTCAGATTATTGTAAGTCTCTGTCACAGTGTCTCTCTGTGTCCCACCAGGCCGTGAAAGCTGCCCTTCCTTCGGTGGCTGATAAACCTCTGCGCCCTTTCAAACCTGGCCAGTAGGTTTTGCTGAAGGACACGCGCAGACGGCGCTGGAAGTCCAGACGGTGGTTGGGGCCTTATATCATCCTGCTGACTACTCACACTGTAATAAAGGTCGAAGGACGAGCCGCCTGGATTCACGCCAGCCAGTGTAAACTGCTCACCGCAGAACCACCTGTACCTGAGGGTTCAGACGAAGAAGATGACAGAACCCCCCTCCAACAACTGCTCACTTGTCTTAGTAACAGGGCGGCATGAAGCGCAGAGTCACCCAGGGAGGGGCAGCAGGACTCCAAGGTTTATTTTTGTGGTGTTAAGAAAGAAGAAACACCTAACAAGTAAGATGCAGTTACATAAAAATTGGAAAATGTGGACACTGATTGGGGTTTGCCTATTGGTAACCATTCCCGTTTCAGTTTGGAAAGCTGCATCCCAACGGCAAGCAGAAAATGAAACTTCTGTTGCCACAACATCACCTTTGGTTATATTGAAGAGGAACGCTAAACACAACATTGATTATCAAGGGCCAGAAGACAACGCATGGTGGGCAATTGTGAAGACAATGACAAGGAGAGTTACAAATTCCAGCTGTATAGTTTGTTCTGTAATTCCACATTCTGTTCCAACCAGTCCGCTGCTGTTACCGGTCCCTGCAACACTGACTGAGACTTTAGCAGTATTCCTAACTATTGCTTCAAATGCTGCTCGCGTGAGAAGTGTGTATCCATGGACATCAAGTGTAAAGATAGGTCCCATAAGGAAACCGGGACATTTTTCAACCCAAACTAATGATACCTGTGTAAAATCTGGGACAATTCATCAATTTCGGGGACAACATCATCCTTATCTAACTCCAGAAATATGTATCTTCCAACCATATGACATGGGTGTTCCTTTAGGAATTTCCAAAGGCTGCAAAATTGTTTTGAAAGCATCCTGTTCAGGTATAAGGCCTTGTGATGACTTAAAGCCATATGCAGCACAGGATGATCCTGGTGTCCCTAACATGGTTTTATTGAATTTTACTTCTTTTCCTAATGGCTCTAGGTTTAATGGAAATAGTTCTGGTGAAATAATTACAATTGGTTGGGCTTCTATACCTAGCATGAATGGATATGGGTGTCCTAAGAACATGGTGTGGGTGTGTGGTTACCATTCTTATTTGTATCTACCGGTAAATTGGTCTGGCATTTGTTATTTAGCTCATCTTGTTCCTGCTGTTTCATTCTTTAAGGATGCAGAAGAAATCCCTGGGCGTAACCTCTTACATCATCTAAAACTTCGGCGTACCTCTAAATCAAGAGCATATGGAGTGACAATTACAGTCCGTGAGATAAATAAATTGTCCTTTGAGTTGGAAAATCTCACAGCTTTAGTGGAGAAGGGATTCTCTAGCTTAACCGAGGAGATGCAGGCTTTGAGAACCATGTTGTTACAGAAACGGATAGCTTTGGACCTTATTTTGGCAGAAAGAGGAGGGGTGTGTCATATAATAGGTAAACAATGTTGTACTTTTGTGCCAGGTGTATCAAATAACATGAGCAACATACATGTTCAGTTGGCAAAACTTTTGGATAGAAAGAAAGCAGAAAATTCGGGTTCCTCTTAGAATATGTGGGATTGGTTTGGTTCAGCATGGTTGAGTAAATTAGGAATATTTTTTGGAATGATTCTTATGATATTGATGTTGTTATCCTGTTGCATGATCCCAATGGTGAAATCCTTAGTACAAAGGAGGATATCTACAAGTTTCGTAAGGATAAATGCAGAATACACAATGCTGGGGGCCATCGAGTGATGACACCGTAAGTGTAGTGCAAGACAAGAAGACAGTTTTTATGAAGACTGATTTCCATTTATGACGTGTTTACTTAAACCGTAAGGGGAGTAAATGCTGATGTAAAGTGGAAATTTTGATTTAATTAGTTTGTATCCCTTTTACTACTGAAGAATTTGCTACTGAGGTGTTTGAGGTTTGATGTTATTTTTATTTAATCTTTGTAATTTTTTTATTATTTCTTTACCTTTTTTGTGACTGATTTTTATGTGAATTTTCTAGGCAGTGAGGGGGGAATGTGATAGAAAATTTTGTTTTTAGCCTTATTTCATTTTTGATGGAACTGATTATACTTTTTGCCATTTATTTACTGATTATATCTGCTGTGTTTTTGTATTTCTGTAAAATGTGTTTTTCTGTTAAAGAAGTTTCCAGATAATGTTCACATGTTTCCGCAGCTGTGATAGCAGAAGATACCTGAAGACATCTTGGGTAAAATGCTTAATCCGGCCATTGTCTTAAAGGACTGACATGTGTGGAATATCGTTTGTACCCTGGTTTGACCTGCACCCATGAGTAAATGACATGAAGAATTATTAGAAGAAATCCTTATCAGTTCTCTTTCCTGCCATAAAATCCAAAAGGGGATAGTTCATGTGAGGGACGGTTCATGAGGTGGGGGTCAGGACTGTCTCTGTGGTCCATCTGGCAATAAAGATAACATCAGACTTTGGGTGGGTCCTTTCCTTGCTCTGTCGATATAACGAGGTGACTTGTGTTGTTCAGGGCTCTTCTCCTGACTGCGCTCAGTGAGACGGGTCTTCGAACGCTTTGGCCTTCGAATAAAGAAACTTAAAGACAAAGATTCATCTTTCTCTACTTATTGAAACAGATTCTCATTCCTTAATATAACTGCTATAACAAAGGATAACAGAGGAGATTTCTACAGGCTGCCTGAAACACCAGAACCAATTGACTTTAGTGCATGGGAAAAATGGAGTTTCAGCAGATCAGCAATATTTTGAGAGATTGTTCAATATTTTTGAGAGATTGTTTATGTAGGGCCTTAGGAATGAAGACAAAATGTTAAAATTATTTCTCAAATGTCCTGGAATCCATGGAAAAGAAGCCAACATTGGTATTTCTACTGGTAGAAGTCTTGCTGCAGCATTTTGCATGGTGTGGAGGTGATCCAAAGCTGATTAAAACAGATTAAGAGACTCACACAACAATACAAAAGTGAAGAGATAAAAGCACTGATAATCACCTCAAGTTCTGCTTTTGACACAAACATTCATTAGTGTTGAGAGACTCAAATGATGTCGAACTAGCATAAAGGACACTCAAATTTCTGAAATTTGACTCCATCCTATCTGATTATCTTAATATCAATCCGTCATGGCAACATGTTAAAAGTTCAGAAAATAGACTTCGACTCATCAGCCATTCAGCAGCTTTCCATGTAACATAGACAGTAAGATAATAATCACATGTTTGTAACATATAATGGTGCCCAGAAAATGTATTCAGTTTTTCACCAAACATGTTCTGTGACCTGTGGGAGTTCAACTCACACCTCAACCTACACAAGGTACTGAGCAGCATTGCTTTAACCACAGCAAAGAGGGCTTAAGTAGGGCAATGTGTGGCTTACGTAGGGCAATGTGTGAATAACAGCACAGACCTGTGCATTTGCTCTCGGTAAGGATGGTTATTTATGGTATTTTTCTGTTTTGAGTGTTTCATCCTGACTACATGTTGAGGGGTGAAGCTCTTATCAAATGAAGAAAATTCTAATTGTAACATAAAAAGGTGAACATTTAGTTATTTCTTTACTGCACTGGATGAAAATATAGTTTGTGGGAGAAGCTGGACTGGTTGAACTTCTGGCAGAAGCAGGGTTATATCTGTCTCTCTGTCTAAAAAGTTTGTTTAAGATGCTTAAGCAACTGGACTTGTGTAAGGAACTCATATTTATTCCTGTTTTGGACAAATATTAAGGTAGGACTAAAGCTATGGAGGGAAAGCTGAGTCAATTGTCATATGTTTTGCCTTCATTTTGAAATTAATTCAGAGTGGAGACATTTTTATCAGTATCTTATAAAATCTTTTTTTCTGCTGCCTATTTCAAAAACTGCATTCTTAAAGATGAATTGTCATGATCTCAGACGATAGTTTTTCTTAAAGTCAGAATTTATCTCTGTGACAAAAATGCATTGAAAGGTATGAAGTCACCACCATTTATGTCTATTTTTTGTCAATTGAAGTCTCATTTCTCACCATTAAATATTTCTTTATAATAGCAAGTCAACCTCTTTATTACACACTGGAGTCATATTTTACAGCTTAAATATAGTTTAATCACTGAGCTTGGCCTGCAAAATAGTCTTTGTATTGACAGCCCATAAGACAACAGTACCTTTTAAATTTAAAATATGCTTTTCTAGCAGAAATGTTTGAAGACGGTGTTTAAAAAAAGTGTAAAATATTGATTATTGGTGCTGGGCAATAAAAAAAACAGCAAGGTTAAGTAATATTGATACTGGGTAAAACTTTTAAAATGAATTTTAATCATTTAAGAACTCTAAATGTTGCAAATTACTTTCCAAAAGGCATTGAAGTTGTCAGGGGGTGTTTCTGTTTTAGAGCTCCATCTTAAGCTTTCCTCAGCATCTGTGGGTTTGGGGTTTTTTTTCCTTTTGTCACATAACCAAAGTAAGTTTCTGTTCTTTTTTAACCACACCCACGAAGCATAAAATGTCTGTCAGCAGCACCACCTCCTCATATGACAGGTTTAAAATATAAGCCAATATACCAAACCTGCTAAATCCACTGAAAGGCCAAGCAATCATGCCAGAATCTCAGACCAGCGTTGCCCCAACCTACCGTGGTTGGTCTATTTTCAACATTATATGCTGCTGTTGGCCTCTTGGAGCTTGTGCACTGTATTACTCTCGTAAGGTAGGTAATCTTTCAACAGCATTAAAATTAATTTCACTCAAACTTTTGTCCTTTTTTTAACCTCTACCTTAAGACAATTATTTACATTTTATGTTATATATTTTAAGCTATATGTTTCTCACAGATGTTGGAAAATATGCTTTATTGTAGTCATGAGTCATACCGTTTTTATGAATGAAAATGCATTAATGATTTTGTATCTGAATGTGACACGACTGGTGCAAATAGCAAAGATTTCAGCATTATTTTTTAAATCTCCTCTTCATTGATGCAACTGTCCATGAATATGTAAGTGATTGTTTTCACTGTTGATTCTAAGGCAAAATCTGCAAATGAAGCTGGAGACACCGTTGCAGCTCAGGAAGCATCAAAAACAGCAATGATCCTGAATATCCTCTCCCTCATCTGTGGACTTATTCTCATCCCTCTCATCATCTATCGCTACAGCCAAAATCAGAAGCCTCACTGATTTGTCACTGCAAAAATATCTTCTTCTTCTTCTTCTTCTTCTTCTCCTCCACCGGCAGTTGAAAGTAAATGACTGATCTTATCTACATCTGTCAACCTGAATGCTGTCAAAAACTATCCTTTGGTACATTGTTTCACCCTCAATTGTAAAATCATTTAAAGTTTGTTGATACAGAAAACAGCATCGTTTAACTTTGGTCGGTGCCGGTTGCAAATAAAGAAAACTTGAAACGGCGTTGAGTTGTGCAACATTTGTTTCTTAGGGTTCTCTTTGAAGCCTGGGGTTATTAGGAAAAATCAGCTGAAATAAAACCAGGATTCAACTAATAAATAAATATATAGACAATTCCTCCAAAATGCATTTTCCTTCTTGAAGACATCTTCATTTCTCTTTGTTGTTAAACTTTTTTTTTTTTTAATAATCAAACTAATTGTAATATGACACAGGGAAAATCTGAGTGAACAAATAGATGAGTTTTAAAAAAAATGTTTTAATTTAAAAGGAGAAAAAAACTGTCAAAATAAAACTGATAAATTGTGATTAAATTGTGAAGCTGATTTCTCATGCCCGGTTTTTTTTTTTTTTTAACAAGCCTACTGAACAAATTACTTGAATAGGACCTGTTTGACAAAACAAAAATAAGCTAAAATACCTTACGAAGCAGCACGTCTCAGCCAAATTCAAAGAAATTAATGTGGAACAATGTCTTCAAGCCATGATTAATTTCCATACAATAATTAATTTGATACAAGTGGAGGATGTATCAAAAACAGCCAAGAAACTAAACTAAACTTCTCCTGCTTCTGACTTTCTTTACTCACAAGCCTGACAACAGCAGAATTACAATGGAATAAATTAGTGGAGTTCCCTCTATTTATTTATTTTTACATATTTCACAACATCGATGAAGGAGTGGAATCCGTTCTTTACAGATTTATTGAGCAGAGTTAGAATTACATACTTCAACTCTCAGTTTTTGTTTTTTTCCATACCAGTGTAAAACAAGAATAACTTGTTCTGTTTGTATATTCCAAATTTATTACTTGCGTATATATTAACCTGGTTTAACACATTCCTATCATTACAGCATTGCAGTTAAATTTGTATTACAAACAGCTTCTCTTCACTGAGAACTGAAGTGTGTTCAGTAAAGTTTTATTCCCAACTCACTCGTTAGAAGTAAAATAAATACATAAATGTACTTAATCTTGTCAAACATTCAGCAGTTTTGCAGTGTAAAATAACGGTAATAATAATATTTTTCTAAATAATACATAAATATAAAAAATGTTGTATAGCTGCAACCTGTGAGGAGTTGATTCACACTTCCTCCCCCAAGGGTTACAGAGAAACAAGAAAAAAGTGCTTTTAACCACAACTAAGAAGATTTAAGTAGAGGAAAGCTAGTAGGAAAAAATGAGTCTTGCATTTGCTTTCAGAAATGTACAGTATTCAACAGTGGCTTGTTATCACTGCCATACTATAAGCTTTTATTTCGATCTCCAAATATGAACCTTTTTAAGAAGAAATTGTGGACTTTTTCTCCTGTTTTTTGATTTAGCTGAATCTATTAAAGTATAATGAAGATTTTCTTGAACCCAGGACCTTCTTGCTACCTCGGTGCTACCAACTGGGCCAATGTGGAGCCCTGGTATCAAAATATAAATTTCGCTCTTGCTGCTTTTTATTCACTTGAATTGAGAATCTTGACTTTCAGAACCAAACATGTTTTTTTTTCTTTTTCTTTCAAGCTTAGGTTCCTGGTTGCACAAAAGTGAGGAAATTATACAATTGTTGACATAAATTTAAATGTAATGTGTTAAATTTTTGGTAAAAGAGAGAGTCATCTTTACACAAAACTGAAAACATGGAAGTTTTGAGTATTATCTGATAGTGATAGGAATCAAACCCTTTATTTTGTTCATATGGCCTCCATCTGAACTCATCTGTCGATCTGATCTTTACTTTTATCAGTATTATCTCTTAACGTAGTGCAGGGTCTATGCAAGTATTTTAGATAATGATAGTTGTTGGTTCAGGTACTCTGGTCCTCCTGTGGCTCTTTGGCTTCAGAGCTTCTCTCTCTCAGAAATCCTCCAAGATGTGATAACAGAGATGCTTCTCTGTGTTTCACCAGCATTTTCTCTACCTCCTGTTTGGACAAACACAAATCAACCAACACACAACACATGGAACTGGTTAGACATAAAAGTCTTTAAATCCACATTTAGACTGAAAGTAAGCAGATTATCAGATCTACACAGAAAAGCAAAGGTTGAGCGTCATACTATGCCTTTAGGTTCATACAAAGAGGGAATTCGCAGTTCTTACATCTTCGGACAGTAATCCTCTGCTTGGTTTATGAAGCCTATGAAGCAGTGAGACAGCATGTGGGTCTGACAGAGCCTCCTTTAGGTCACCCTGCTCCTGAAACCCAACACACAAGCTTGGGTCCAGTCCAGAACGGATGCTAAGTCTGGCCTGAAAGAGCTCTTGCAAACAGTCCTGTAGAGTCTGGCAGTAAGTGAACAATAACAAAAATAAATTAAACAAATGCTCTTTTGAAAGCACTTACATCTTCAACCTTCAGTCATATAGCAATTCAAATACCGGCGTTATTTAGATTTCTTCAGATTTTATAGATTTTCCATTCACCTTGAAGAAAAGTCTCTGGAAGGCCGGACTAAAGTCGGTGCTCATGTCTTTGGTTTTAATGTGTGAAAGACAGTGAAGGAGCATGAGAGAGAAACCACCGACACACTGCAGCCTCTGACGGCGGACAAAGAGCGTCTCCTCTGCTTCCTGTGCATAAGCAAAATAAAGTTGGTCATGAATCACTTAATCACCTTGCCGATGGACTGAAACACAACATGTACAACCCATTAACTAGAAATAATTTCAGTGGACTGCATTTTATTATATTTAAAATATGGATTTAATCAATTGCGTTAACTGTTTTATGACAGTCAGAAAACTTCAAGGCCTGCAGCCCTTGTTCGTGTAACCTGAACGCTGGAGCAGTTTGAACGTTGAAGCCGATTCTGAAACTAACCACAGACCACACAAGCTGGGTCAATGAAAGTTATAACGCCACCGCAGGTTTTATTTACAAGAAATCGGCCTGGTTTGGCCTCATTACTTCAGCTCTCTGTTCCCGTAAAAAATATATATATTTCTAAAAAAATTTAAAAAGCTGAGCAAGTGAAAGTGCTGTTTATTTCCAGTTTTAATACATGTTTTGTGAAATATTAGCAATAAGGCTACTTTTCTTAAAACTATTTCGGTGAGATGAGTTTGCTGCCAATCCAGCACCATGTGGTCACTGAATCACAGACTGTGTAAACTTCACTCTGAACTTTCAATAAAAGCTCAATGTCTGGACGTAATTCTGGATTGTTTACTTTTTTTCAGATGCCACCTGTGTGAATGTTTTACAGCTAGAAGCTGCTGCTCTTTAGATCAAGACGGCTGCATGGAAATCAAAAATCTTTAAGGCGCAGTCTGAGGTTGAAAGAGAGAGCTGAAAAAGAGCTGCATGTATTTTGGAGAAATTTCAAATACAGACACTGCAGATGCGTGATCATTTGCATGTGGTTTTGTTGAAGGCGAGAGAAGAAGGTGTTGGTATAAAGGAGACTCGGCTTTGATAACTTCGGTTATAAAGCGCACAAAGAATTCTATTTCAACCGTTTATGTTTCCAAATCATCGAACAATCTGTCATAAATTGTGTAGTTTAAGACATTTTTTTTAAAACTAGAGTGATGATGCTGGTCCAGTCAGGAAGCAGCAAAGCTGTCACAACCGCCTAAGTAACTTTAAAATAAATCTTGGTATATTTACCATCATATAAAGCAGTACTCTACCTGATAAAAGAAAGAGTTCCTGAAGGCGTTGTTTACGTAGTTGTTGTTTGGTAAGCTGACAGCTAACTGAAGTGAAACAGCTGGAGTCTGTGACAAAGGAAGAAAAGCTCCAAGGTATTTTCATTTATCTGAGGTTTTATAGAGACTAACAAGGTAAACGTGCATGTCACTAGTTGCACTTTGAAAGGACATACACAAAAATGATTACTAAATAGAATATTCTATGATTTTCTCAGCCTGAATTCAAAGAAAATGCTAAATACCAACAACTGTGCTTCAAAGCTTATTAGGTTCATGTTTCCAGGCATAGTGAAAGCTGAGCACCAACCAGTTTTAGATTATGCAGCGTATCAATCAGGAACAATCCATGCTGGTAGACCAGGAACTCTCTGGGGTTTAGGACTGAAAGGTCCAAAGGGATCAGCTCTCCTTCGCATTCCCACTGGGCATCCAGGACATCCACAAAACCGCTTCCTCTGTCTAAGATTAATCAAAATGAAATTATATAAATTGTGGGGTTTTTTTTTTTTATTTCTCCAGATGGTAGTCTGACTCCATGCTGCAGTAGATGAAAACAGAAGGTATTTACACAATTGACCAAACATCTCCAGTGTTTATGGATGAAAATTTCTGCACTCACTACTAGGTTCGTGTCCAAGTAAACCAGCCTTCCCAGCCCAGGCCTTCAGCCGAAGCTCCAAGTCCCTTAAGAACAGGGAGAGAGGAGAGACCTCCACCAGCCTCTTCCACTGCTCCTCTGAGGGGCACAAATAAGTTCATGAGATGTCTGTTCCATAAATGCATCCTGTATTTTGATGTACTGTTAGTAAATGTACTGTTTTGGACTAAAATGTGGTCCTAATGAGACTCTTACTTATACTACAAGGAATACCTGGAGTAGTAGTGACGGCTGCGTGTGTAAACTGAGCAGGGTCCTTCGTCTGCTGACTCTCTGTAAAGAAACAAGGACCATCATGTGAATAGTTCCTGGGTTTAGGTAAATGTGCATTACAGAAAATACACAAACAGCAAAAATCTGAGTGTAGGTAAATGTAATAACCATAAAGATGTCACAGATGACTCTATAGATCACATTTATACTGAAACTGAGGTGAGGATTGACTGTTTTCTTCCATCCATTTATCAACAGTATTTGCAAAAATGTCATTTGAAAGTCAGAGATGAGAGCCAAGAAGCTTTTGAGCTTGTGTCACTTGAAATGATCGGGGGCTGAGATATTTCCAAGGCCATAATCAGAAAAATTGTAAGTGGTGAGGAATAAGTCACAACAGTCCAGCATTTATTTACACTTGAAAGTTGTGAAATGTAAAGCCAGATGCACCTAATGAGAAATGTATTACTTTAAAGACGTTTTGCCCTTGTTAGACACCAGACATTTAATTTGAAGTAATCCTAACTGTTGAAATGAGACTAACCATTGATTGGAAACATTAAAAGAGCTTTAAGAGGCCTTTAGGAAGGACAATCTAGCAGCCTCTGATTCTTGTAAGAGGCTTAGAAATGTCTCAAGATTATTTTGAATGAGTCATTCCAATGTTTTCAAGCCTTACAACAAGCTGCTTTAAGTACTACTTTACTTACTTTGTTAAGTATTAAATGTTACATCATTCTGAGAAATTAAATACATAATCTTTGTCACATCTTGTATGAATTTTGCAGTTTCTTTGTGTCACTTTGGGCTGTGTTTCTGTGAATCCCTTCGCTTTGCGGTTCTGGTTATTTCAGTGTTTGCTCATGTTCTGTCATTGATTGTCGTCTGTTCTGTGTTTCCTGGTTTTCTCAGCGCCCCGGCCCCCTCCGGCCGCCCTCAGTTGTTTCTCAGTTGATCAACAACTCACATTGACCTTCAAACACGAGAGCAAACAAGACGCTTCTGTTTCGGCACCTAAAACTGAAAGAGAGGAAGGTTTCACGCTGCTTCTAACCAGTGTTCACTGTACTCTGAGTTGTTTGCATGCTACCGCTATCTGGAACAAACTGAACAGTGGTTAACCACATTTTGCTTCACCTCACATCATGAAAGAACCAAGTAAATTACAGAAAGGACTACCTACAGAGTTCACAACATTTTCCATGGGAGGGTTAGAATGTCGTATCTCACCCTGCGAGTGAACGCCAGATGATCCAGTCTGTTGCTGTGAGCAGGTTTTGAGGATGCCGTCCTGGGATTCAGCGACATTTACAGGTTCTCTCAGTGACTGGGTTGAGTTCCCTTTTGACACACAAGGGAGACATTTACTCTGCTTTAACAAGTGAGGAATCAATTTCAGGGATTCACTGTAAATTAGAGACAGAAATGTTGAATTCTGGGTGTTTGTTACCTATCTCCAATGATCAACAACTCCCACTTTGTGGGATATTTGTGGGAAAAGTTTTAGCCAAAGGATGACTTTAAAAAGATACAAAACTGCTGCTTTGGTTAAATGTGGACAGGATTTTGTTTTTTTATTAGTGTAACCTTCTGGGCTGCATAAAGGCAAAGCCGGACGTAACTGAAACACCTGGATGTCCAGTGATGTGGGGGAAGAAAGAGATAATAAAGTTTACTGCAAGTTGCTGACATCTGTTTCCAAAGCAAACTGATCCAACCGAATTTTTCCACTTCCTGATATCAGATTCTTCCACACTCTGATCTGGTTTGTTCTCAGACCACGTCAGAATTCAACAGCAATACTTCAGTAGTCAGAATCTACTGAAGTCAGTCTGAATTCCATTCTTGATGATGTGAAACAGTTTGAGCTTGCAAATAAGGACGTTGTTATGCAGCAGAAATCAACATTTAGAGAGCAAAATAGCAAAATAGCTATAAATTGACATGAAAATTCATTTCAGAAGTGATTTGAAAAGAATGAATCCTATCACAAAAATAATGACAAGTGATTTAAAAAAAAAAAGTTTAATGATGTGAAGGACTTTAAACACACAGCTACACCAGTGGAAACTTACAGACTGATGGTCAGATATTGTGAGAAGGGCCTGACTGGTGTAATACTAGTAAAGATTTTTTTTATTATTGAGAATGGTATAAAAGTTTTCAGCAGACCATTTTTAAATAAAATAGTTTTAATTAATTAAGTTAAATTAATTTGTCAGATATTTATACTAATTTAGATAGTTTTATCCTTTTAGAAATGCCTGTCTCCTTTTTGAGCAGAAACAAACCTCTTGGTTGAATGAAAATCAACCTGCAATGAGCGTGAACAGGTTTGTGCCTAACTAGAGCTAACAAAGCATGTACCTTTCACCACTGGAACAGAGCTTGTCCACACTCTGGACGGGATCTCCAGGCAAAACTCCTGCTTTCTCGATGAGCCTAAGACACGTCAGAAAACAGACGTTGACAGTAAACGACCTGCAAAAGACCAGCACTGGTGTTTGGATGTGAGATACGTGATGATGCAGTTGGTTGATGTTCCCGTACTGGAGATTTGCTGGTTGCAGATATTGGACAACAGGTTTGTTGAAGGTTTTTCTTCCAGGATCACATTCAGTCTTTCAAGCAGAGGTACAACCCTCTGTTGGAGCAGAGCCATCATGGTGATGTTTGGCTTATATTCACTGCATTGGACCAGGCCATAGTCTCTGTACCAAAACTGTCCACAAAGTACTGCCTATAAACAGCCAGACAGAAAAATGGGAACATTACAAGAGCTAACACCTTGTAATGTGTAGTGCAACTGCACCTCATTAGTGAGGTGCAGTTGCACCTCACTAATGAGTAACTGCATCTACAGAGATGCAATTAATCCATCTCCTGTATGTAATGTGCTACATATGATATTTAGCTTTGTTTTTACACATATGTCCAGTTGTCGATAACATGTCTTGTAAATCTTATGAGCACTTATGTGTCTTCACCTGGGCTGTGTTGGCACGCAGCCGAGATTCATGTCTGACAAAATGGAGCGACGTGAGAGCAGAATCCACCGCTGTTTGTGTGGAACAACACTGCTCCCATATTTCTCTGTGCCTCAGCTCTCTGTCCTGAAAACCCAATGATTTTATATTGTTAGTAGCTTATGATCAAAAAGTGCTGCTGTTGAGAACAAACCTAGACTTGCTGAAGCATTTTTTTTAGAATTATTATTTCAGGCCAAGAAAAAAAAAAAAGGCCCCCGCCATGATGTCAGAATTAAGCCTAGAAACAATTGTTCTTACCATCGCATGGAGGTTTGTAGACCATTCTCCTGGCTGGGACGTCCACTTCTCATTGTCTTGTTGCAGCTGATCCATGCACACATCCAGCTTATCGAGGCCAGACATAAGGGCTGAGTGCCAACCACACTGCTGGTCCCATTCCTCCTCATCGCCTACAATCAGGCATGAATATTCATACCTTATTGTGCTGCAATGCAAATCAAACACTGCAAAGAGGCATTATGCTTGGAAGTGATGTTACCGCACGTAAGGATGTGTAAGGCATGTGGCGGCAGGACCAGAGCCAGGAACGAGCACTGAGCAGCTCTTCTCTGGACCTCAGTTTGTGCAGATTCCTGCAGCTCGACAGCTGCCTCCTTCAGCTGCTTCCCTGACCACTGGACCTGCAGGAATATATACAGACTATTCATTCAAGCTCAAATAAAGCATACACACACACACACACACACACACACACACACACACACACACACACACACACACACACACACACACACACACACATACATCCTCTTGTAAAGCTCAAAGAGCAAAGATGCAGTTAGTCATTGCTGCATTTACTGTCAACATCTAGAATCTTGACAAGAATAAAAAATATATATATTATCTGTTTTTATTTATACACATTCAAAAAGCTTAAAAAGTCTTGAATCGCTTCCTCCATGAAAGCAGTAAGCTCTTCTTTGCAAACAGAATAAAAACGCCCCCTGCTGACCTGATGAGAATTTGCATCCGTGACACTGAAGAGATGCTGGCATAGAGCCGAGTCCAGATCGATGAGGACGTCCTCCTCACGCTGCCTCTGCTGCTGCCAGTAAGAGTTTCTTACACACATTTCCCTCTGCAGTGCCTCCACCTGACACAGAATGGGAAAAAAGCAAGATCCAGATCAGCTATCTGCCTGATCATCCATGGAACTTCATTTACTACATTATAACTTTTGATTTAGGGATTTGTGCACCTACTTGAACACCATCGGTTTGCTCCGCCATCATCAGCCAGAATGAAGACGTCATAGGCACAATGTTTTTGCTGGACACGTCCAGCCTTGCTCCAACTACTGGGGCCAAGAGCCCTGTCACTGGATCCACAGCCTGAGCTCCATAACGAATCGCCACCAAGCCTGTCAGGTGCAAGCAGATGCTTGATTCACTGATGTAAATATCTTGCATCATTCTAAAATGAATAAAATGAAGAATTGCGGGTTCTTGTTATTATCAACATGCCTTTTCCTTTCGGGTCTTCCATGGTTCCTGCCAGAGGAATTGGATTCCCAGAGACAGGATCCCTCTGGCACCCAAGCACCGGAACACTTAGACCAGATCCCATGGGGTCAAGATACTCCATCCCCAGGAGAGCTGGCAGACACATATCTGAAGCTGGCAGGGGCATTTCGCCTGATTCATGCCGCAAGGATGAGCAAATTAAATAAGCATAATGAAAAATAAAGCTCATATAAAATCAGGTAAAATAAGGCAGGACAAGATTCTTACTAAAAAGAAATAGTTGTTTTCTTAGCCTCAGATGCTTCCTAATGGCCTTAAAGAACTTTACATCAACATTAAAAAGCACATCTAGCACAGAATAAGTAAAGACAGTCATTGTTCTCCATGGTATTTCTAGGCATTTCTCCATTAAAATGAAAAATAATACTGTAAAGGTTAAATTTAGGCTCATATGAGACAAACTGGTCACATGCTTAGTTCTGTAAAGGGTAGCTGTCTGTGATATGTAAAGGTCAAGTGAAAAGACTTTGGGTTAGGAAATGTGTGTTCCTCTTAGGCTTCTGACTCTCTTAAATGTCAGACTTAAAAAAAAAGACCCTTTTTGTCTGCACGTGTATGCTCACTGCTCATTGGCCGGCTCTGTCTCAGTTTCCAAACAAATATGGTGGATAAGGTGAGTGTTCGACTTTCACTGAGACAGGTTCAGAAAGTTTTTCAAGCTTTTCAAAGGCCAAAGCAGCAGCCTCACTTCTATCCTACCGTCCCAGGACAGACTGAAATGCATTTATGGAGACACGTACATTCACATCGATCCCTCATTAAATACTTAGAGCCCCCCTTGAAACACCAGTCATCTTCACCACCCACCAATCATCTTTTCTGTTCTTACTGCGATATAATCTACTCCTCTTTGGCTGATCTTATCAGGCGTCTGTATTTTGTTAGCTTTGTGTGGGTTGTTCACGTTTTGCAACTGAAAAATCAGGATCTAAATAAGCAACGGAAAGCAAAGCAACACTTTGAACTGAGGGAAAAAATGGTCCAAAAAGTGTTTTTTTTTTTTTCACAAGGATTCCTCACCCAGTGTCCCACCGTCCTGCTGCAGATGCAGAGTCCAGTCCAGCAGCATCTCAAACCGGGTCCACAGCTGCAGCCCACAGTGCAGACTCCTTTCCCAGGCCTGCTCAAGCTCCTTGCTCGCAGCTAGAAGATCGTCCAGTCGACCGCTTATGTTCTCGTTGCCCGGATGGCTCTGCATATTTTGCAGAGTCGGGTCTGAACCCCAGTCGTCAGTTAGCGGTTTCAGGAGGTCCAGTGCTTTAAGCATCTGAGCCAGAACCTGAGCCAAATAAACCTCTCTGTCACAGAAGGTAATTTATTACAAAGCAACTCTGCAAACGTACAGTTTTAGAGTCGCTGGTTTACTCTCAAAGTCTGTGCTTGTGTTATGAATTTACCACATGTTTCATAAAACATAGATCACTGGGAAATGATGAGGGAAAACGAAACACTTTCTTCACCACTTCTTGGTGTCTTGGTATAGTGACAAGTATTGCACATCACGTCATATTTTTACTGGAGTTGGAATTAATCAAGTACCTTGCTGTCTAATAATGCTTGATATCCTCCTGCATGAGGCACCAGCTGTCCAGCTCTGATGGTGACTCCTCCTACTCTCACCATCTGCCCACTCAGAGGTTCGGTGAAGACCTCGCCCAGCAGCGCTCCACCTACTGGCTGTACATCTCCTAGAGGACAAGCAGAGCAACTCCAAATGACAAAAGATCTGTAATTTAAGTAATAACAGACATCTAGCAACGCTCACCTGTCACCAGATCTAAATGGATCCCAACAGTGAGCACAATGTTCCCTGTCCTGGAGTCCAGCATGGGATAGCCAATTTGTATTGGCTGAAGCAGGCGGGAGAGTGGGCAGGTGTGCAGTCTTCCCAGGGGGTAAACTAATCCAGTCTGTGGGTGGATGGTCACTGCCAGGGTGGGTACGGGGACGCCTGTGTCTGGATCTGCCGTGGGCATGCCCAGTTGTAGCCTATGACCTGGTTTTAGGCCTTTGAGACGAATGCAAGGCAGGGGCAGCTCTGAGGGGCAGGAGGTGGGAAAAGGAAGAAATGGAAGGAGGGGGCTGTCCAATTTTCTGATATCACCTGATGCAGCAAAAAGCACACAAAATATTTTTCACATTGCAATCAAGGAAGACAGTTTATTCAGTTTGTGAGCTGAAAGGAAAATGAGAAATGGTTTAAAAACTGATTAATAATAAAAGTCAGAAAAATTTGGCATGCCTTTGTATTTACTCCGAGTAGTCAAAACGTTTTAGAACAGAATTTTCATTGAAAATAAAAATCTCAAGGCACTATTACATACCAACAAGCCTGGTATATTTAGAAACCTAAAGCCAAATCTTTCTAATAACATGAACAAATAAAAAGTCAATGACGTACATTCCAATCCAATCCTAGCTCACAATACTAACACACCCAGATTATTATACCAACTGGTAAAAAAAAAATAGCTCAGTGGATAGTTTTGAGTAAATGTTCTCTATCTTTAAAAACCTCTCAACATTCATAGAACATCTGTATTTATACTGCAGACAAACACTCAGATGGGCTCTATCAATTATGTATCTCCTAAAGAATTCAATTTCACATTCATTAATTCAACAATTAAATGAAAGTATTAGCATTAATGGAAATGTCCAGTCATCCTCCACCACTGAAGAAGACAGTTTGGTGTCCCAGAGATTAATATACGTTGGTGTGTAATGTGTGTATCAACCTCAAGAAAAAAAAAACACAAGAATTTCTGAAGATCCTGGTGGTAAGAGAGTGTCATTATGGCCAGCAAAATGGGTTGTGTTCTTACATGGGCTAAAATTGCTAAAAATAGAGGCAATTACTCCAGATTACTTAGAAAAAAGCCAGACTCCAGTTTGTAAAGGCACTCAAGGACAAAACACCTATTTGTTAAAGGCATGTCCTGGGCTTCGATGAAATTGAAATTGAAGTATTTGATCATAGTGACCATCACAGAGAAAGCCTGAGAAAATCGTCCCAGCTGTGAAGCATGGGGGTTGCTGCAAAAGAGACTGGTGCACTTCACAAAATAGACAGCCTAACGGGGAAAGAGCATTACATGTATATATTGAAGTAACATCTCAAATCTTTAGCCAAGAAGCTAAGTCTTGGCTGAAGAATCTTGGGTAGAAATGGGTTTTCCTAAGAGTCAATGTGTTAAAAAGTGGTTTAAGAACCACAAAGTCAACATTCTGGAGTTGTCTTCAAAAACACTGATCTCAGTCTCAAAGAAAATGTGCGGGCAGGCCTGAAAGGTTTCCAACAAACTATTGTGTGAAGCTTGTGGAAGAACACCCAGAAGATCTGACCCAAATCAGACAGTTTAAAAGACAATTCCACCAAATACTGAACAATTCACATTGTATTTTAACTTCAAAATCTAAAAAAATTTTTTTAAAAAGTTACTTAGCTATCTATCAACATAGTTACTTACGTATTTAGTAAGCTCAAATCAGTGAGGTAATTCTTTTCTGACCCAAAACAGAAAACTTTAGTCTGATTTATTGTCAAGCAATTGAAAGAAACACCTGCTTACTTCACTACATGTCATATATTTTAAATGATTTAGTCGTTCTGCATTTGTATGTAATTGTCTCATTATAAAACACCTCAATGTAAAGGATTTTTATTTATCTTTAGGATGCATAATTGTTATTGCGGTTAAGTTTATTTTTATTACTAGCAGCAGGTCCTTCCTCTTGGCAACTCTAAGACTTAAAGCCATATCTGCTCCAGACAAACTCATTAAGCTCTCATAACTCTGCTGTCACTGACACATCCCTGTTTGTTCAGCTTCCCTGTTTCCTGTAAATAGTTTGCTATCTTCTAAGTACATATTTATTGATGCACATTTTGCACATTTTCCTTCTCTAAGGACTAATCTACTCAGCTGCGCATTACTTTCAGTTTGACGCTGCAATTTATTTTAATACCTGTACAGCGTCATTTTTATTGTAAATGTCCATTATTCTTATTTTAGTGATTTTTTACCTTTGTGTGAGTATGCATGTCCCGCTGCATACTCACACAGTGGGACATGCAGTGGTCTCACTGCATGTCCCACTGCATGTCCCAAATATTGAGGTCTCACTGCTGTGAGACCTCAATATTTCTATTCTATTCTGTATTCTCTCTGTCTTTAATATGGCGTTTTGTTTCATCACAGTACGTGTGGTAGGATGGAATCGGCAGAGTTACCTGTGCAGAGGTCCGTAGTAAACACTAATGTGGAACTGACAGGATCATAGGCCACGTTGCCAACGATGGGTAAAACTCTGCCAGTGTGGGGGTGAATGAAATAATCAGGTGGCACTGCCATGGTGTGGCCGCTGCTCAGCAACATGTGGCTTTGAGGGTTTGGCTTCATGAGCCCGGTGACTGGATCACAATGAACCGCAGCAGGGACACGCAGAGACCCGTCAGGACCTGAGAGGAAGCACAGGTTGGACTTTTTTTTCTTTTTTTTTAATCTAAAAATCCTGATAATACTACCAATTAACAAATCTAACTTGTAAAAAGTATTTTAGAATAAAAGAGGGATTTATTTAAGTAATTTTCCTTTCCTGATAGAGGCTATATGTTTTTGCAATTTTTTATTTATTTGTTTTAAGAGGTTTCGTTTTCTTTGTTGCAGCACATGTGTTTAGCAGTAGATGGTGCTGTTTCTCCAACATTCATGAAATCCTTCATGCTACCATAGTACTACTTCAGAAAATACTGCATTTTTTTCTTCTTCGTGTCCAGGCCTCATTGACTCACCAAAGATGTCGTTTTTGGTCAGGACGGTTTCCGTTTCGGGGCAGAGCAGCTTGGCCCCGGTGCCTTCACCCAACAGCCCCCACGCTCCCTGACGGTGGCACTCGGCTGCCACCAGCTCCCCCATTTCATCCACAAGGCACGTCAGCCTTTGGGTCAAACTTAACATTGGTGGAAGAATATATTTAAAACTACATAGTATTTATTTCAGATCTCTTCGATCCATTCGACTCTTTACGATAATACTTGACAAATCTTTTACATTTGCTGGTGAAGCTCACAAGAGGCCTGATTGCTGTTGGAAATCTTGGACAGCAGTCCGGTGCACTCCCTGCATCGAGTGGTGAATACACTGTAGAGCCGCTGCTTGGCCTGCTGATCTCGTCTCAGAACCTAGAAGGAGTCACATCTATTTCACTTATCTTCTTTGGTAGGTTGTTCATTTTAGTTGTTTGCTTCTAAGATTTACAGTGTTTGGCATTTCTTCCTACTGCCTGTTAAACTGTCAGAGAGGATATATTATTAAATGCACCTTGTTCTTGATTATTTCAGTTTAATTACATTGGCAGATAAGCACCACAAAATTCAAAGAACAAGCATCTTTAGTTAGATTTATCAATCTGAGAAACCTTTATTTACGATTTTACTTTGTCTTAAAAATGTATTCATACTTCTCGATAATCAGTTTGACGTTCGACAGCTAAAATCTTCAAGATATTTTTGGAGATTTTATGTGATGGGTAGGGAAAAAAAACAGTGTTAAAGGGTGAATATTTTAACAATCAAAAACCAGAAACAAATGGAGCCCAATTTAGTCTGATTCCTCCCCCCCAAAAAAATGAATAAATCCATAACAAATCATGGTAACACTTGATTTGAAGGGGGATGAATAGAACTGTCATAAACTTTCATAAACATGACATAACACCTGTCATGAACAAGAATAAGCCTTCATGAATATTTATGACTGTTGTCATAAAGCGTCATTAGGTAAATTGTGACGCTTTTAATACAAAGTTGACATTAGTCAAAATGTCTTTGTTATGACAACTTGACATTAACCAAGAAATTATTAATGTTTAAACTTTACCTTTAATAACATAAACATACCTAATTTTTAAAATGCAATCAGTAATACTTTTATAACAAATTGATATCAGTAATAATTTCTTGGTCAATGTCAAGTTGTGATGGCGTTCTGGTCGGGTGACACTACAATATGTCTGGTGAAAAATTAAATATGGAATCCAAACATAAAGCCAGAGTTACAATGGACTGTTTAAGATACACTCATTGCGTGGTTGGCCCAGTCAACGTCCAGATTGAAATACATCTGAGAACCTACATAAATATTTACAAAATGGCCTCCATCCAAAATGAGATCAAAAGACCAATTTTATTGTAGTCTAAATGTGCCAAACCTTTTAGAGGTTTTAACCTAAAATACTAAAGTAGTTGCAAATGTTGCAGCTGAAAGGTGCACATTTAATCTAGAGGTGCTCCAGCAAACACGGTGCATTAATTATATTTCTTCACAATTTTAATCCCACTAAAACATATTGAAATGTATAATCCCAACATGAGAATATGTGGGAAAGATCAGAATGTAAGAGCACAGTCATAATGACATGTACAGTACCTCAAGCTGATTGTCGAGCAAAGTTTGCAGCTGGGAGGCCAAAGCCCTCCGTCGCCTCACTTCTTTCTCCATCTCTTTTCTCATCCTCTCGTATCCTTCCCCCACCCTCTCCTCGGCAATCATGCCTGGGTGGAGTAGCTGTAGTTTCCCAAGGACTCCCTGATACATCTCTTTTACCTGGACAAACACAAAAACACATGAGAGACAAAATCATCACAAAACTATTGTAATCTGAGCCGGCAATCATGCAGCCTCAGCAAACATCCCCAGTCCTCAGGAGACATAAGCATTTATGCAGCAGCGTCTCTTCTTACATCTCTATCGCTGCTCATCTTCAGGGCTGTAACATTAATCTGTTCTCTGAACTGCATCCAGGCAAATAAATAGGAAGGACACGGGACAAAGAGACGTGCACAGGATAAAACAGAGACCTTCATACGCGATATTTAGCCTGCTTCAGTGAACCTGAATGATCTGTGAAACACGCGAGAAGGGACGGGAGACGGTGAGAGAAGATGTGCCCAATCTTTCAGGACTTTTATGAAATCGATTAAGAGGTCAAGAAGTGAATGTAAAGATGTGCTTCATTAGAATGTTCTTTAATTTTTATGAGAAGACTCCAGCCTCAGGGCTAAACTAAAAAAAATAGATAAATAAAATAATTCCATGAGAAATTACAGAAGATTTACTTTGTAAAGGTTTTTCTCACATCAAACTCCAAAACAAAAAAAGGGCACCAACAGTATCCCTGGCTACTAAAAGAAATATATTTAACACATTGATTGGCAAATTGATAAGAGACAAAGTCCCAAGTTGATTTCGTGTTCCTGAACTGTTCTGCTTCACTGAAGCGACAGGCTTAAGTGTGCGAAGGATAAAAGAAGGAATCAGTGTTGGTTCCCGTGCTGCCAGTTTACTTGGAGGATAATCTGGATGTTTCTACCTCTGTTGTGAGCTGCCCCAGCCTGGTAGTGACAGACAGGCTTTGTTTCAGCAGGAGGCTGTAGAAAGTGTTGCTGCTGAAAGCCTCCAAATCCACCTGGTGCTCATAATCCCAGAACTCATCCAAAACATCTGGGCCGGCTGCTCTTCACAAAACAGGGAGAAACAGGGATTAAAAAAAATTTAAAAAGGGAATAAATGTATTTCAAATCACGTCAGGAAATTATTTTGAAGAACATCTACAAATTTCAGAAAAAGTATTTGTATTAATTAAAGTTTTTGTGACATTGCAACCATAAATTAATGTTGTGTTGCAGGGTATTTCAACCTGTTTTATTGCGAGTTTGTGTGATAAATAGAAAATAACAAAGTGCTACATGTTTGAAGAGATGCATGGAATCCTTAATTACTTTATTGAACTACCTTTTGTCACATTTACATCTGAAACTCTTTTGGTGTAGGTCTTTACCGACTTTGGACACTGGGAGATATTAAATAACATGTACAAATTTAAAGCATGCAAATACTTTTACAAGGGCCCTTGTAATAAGCTGCATTAAAAGTTCATTAAAAGCTGTTGTTCATGTGTGCACGCGTGTGTGTGTGTGCGCGCGCGTGCGCGCTGGTGCACGTGTGTGTGTTTTGGAACATCTACTCTGATGTAAACTTCTGATTGGTTCTTCCTAGTAATGACATCAAAAGCTGTACAATAGTAAACCCAAGAAAGGGCCCCATTGATAAAAATGCTTGTTTTCCTTTTCGCTGTTAGTCACCGTACACGTGCCATCAGCTTCGTGACGTCAGTCTTTTTAACAGTAACTGGTCGGATGTGTGCACCACCCCAAAGGTCAGTGTCAGTGTTGCGTAAGAGGTCACTGGGGTCCTCAAAGGCCCGGTGTTTGGACAGAACGTGGGGTCAGAGCACGTTGCAGGTGCATTTGCCTAAAGTTGCCTATCACATCTGAATGTAAGTCGGGAAACAAATGATCTCCCTAGGCTTCTAATGGATGGGCAAATAATCTGAGTATTCCACCTGGCTGAATGGAGTCCTTCATCAGCCTCGCCTGCTGATTCCGATGGGTCTTCCTAATTGTGAAAACCCTTGAGCCTTTTGATGCGTAGTCATCCATTTGGTAGGCCAGCTGCAACGAACGATACCTCGTTGTGATTGGCTTCTTTTCCGGCCAGCCGTATTCCTGGAACATGATCTACAAACACACAAGGTTTTAAAGTTACTATATAAGATTTGCGAACGTCTAAAACGCTTGTGCGGCTAAAAAACACGAACCAGCAATGCGACACATAAGCAGAGAACGACCACAGCTCCAAACAACAGCCCGCCGGCGACCAGCCAATCAGGCCGAAGCAACAGATCACGTCTTCTGCTGATTCCCATCTGGGTCAGATGTCGAGGAATGGTTGGGAAGAAGGGTCCAGGCTCATAACACTGGCCCCCTGCGGGCATCACTCGCACATACTGGAAGGCATTGGTTAGTGACGCTTTACCATTTATGTTATGTCACAATTGGCCATTAGCCATCTGCTCAGGGGCGGTGCTTTGGGTGGGGGGGTGGGGGGGTTGCCCCCCCCCCCCCCCGGGCCGATGCTGACTTGTTCCGCTAGTGTATCTGCTAACTTTTTTCATGTGCTGTTCTTAGTATTGATCATGAGAATTCAATCCAAACACAAAGGAGATTTAAAAAAAAAAAAAAAGTTAAAACAGCAAAAAATAATACATCAGCTTCTGAAATTACTTGTTTTTATAATTATATTTTTTATGAAATAAAAATATAAAAATAAAAATAAAAAATAAAAATAAAAAAGTAGCTTTAATTTTTTGAATTGAGGTTTACCATGTGTTTATGCTGATTGCTGCTAAGCGTGAAGACGTAAACCCCCTGGTGGCTAAAGACCAGCGAAAATAAGGTAGGAGGAGTCCAGGAAAGGGTCAGCTCCTCTTCCAGCAGCCTGAGTGCACCCCAGTCAAAATCACTGTTTGTGTTGTAGAGATTGTCACTGAAAGAAGTGCGAGAGACGATGAACAAACAAAAATGTCAAAACAAAAGTAGCAAAAACACTCAAACCTGGAAGAATCCACCACCTGACTTACATGTCGTAGAGCGGGTAATGGCGTGTGCTGACGGTGAACAGTAAAACATCCCCCAGTTGGAGACATGTTGTCGGGTTGAGGACTCCAGTTACACTCGACACACTCTGGTCTTCAACATCACTCGGGTCTTTGCTCCACTGTCTGAAACTAGGTTTTCTTTTTGCATCACTGATGTTTTCCACACCTCTGATCTCATCTAAAACCTCATAGTCTTCGTCTGTAAATCAAGTCATGCAGAACAATAGTCTCAATAACTCAATAATTTGGTTTGCATGTCTGGAGAATTTCCGTGCGTTTTTTGCTATTTCGATTGGCGTGTGGCAGTGACAAACCGGCCGAGCTTTGTGTGCGGTCTGGAAACAGTTGCTGGATTTCCTCTGGGAGACCGCTGAGGAGGCCAAAGAGTCCTGCCTCTAACAGCCGTGATACAGACGAAGAAGAAAAAGGAGATCATGAGTGTGACAGGGAACCACAAAGAAATCAGCCTTTCTAGATAGGAAAACCCTATTGTGTACGTGTCTGTGATTGTTTGAAAGTGCGTCTCCACCTGTTGTCTGAACAATGTAGACAGGACGTGAGGGTTTGCGATGGCTGCGGCACTGCAGAGTCCCCTGGGAGTCCCACTTTTCAAAAACCATTTCCAACACACCGCCTGAAACACTCAACACCTCCAGCCACACAATGACAAGTGTTTACCATTAATAGGTCAATGCAACACAAGAGATGAGGCTGCAGTTTCACAACAAAGAAGACAATACATGCATGTATGCATTATCAGAAAAGGCTTATTTGTCTATTGTGTTTTATTCAATAGAAATGCGACATGAATAGGAGTGCAACAATTGGGGGGAGGGACATTAAATAGTTAAAATATAAGATAACATTCACTTTTTTGGTACATTTTATCAGTGTTACTCTGTTGTCCACCTGACTTTCGTAGCTCCATGTCAGAGCCATATCCTGATCATATCTGCACTGGAGCTTCAGATGGGTTGCCGGCTTCCGCCTGCATAGGCCTCCACATGCAGCTCTGCCAGGAGGCTCTCTGCACACACACAGACCCAGCTCCCTGTCATAACCCCGGTAGTCATCTGGTGTTTGGCACACCTGCAGAAAAACAGCCAATGCAACTCTTGTGGCATGTACATTCTCTAACTAGTTCCTCTAAATCAATACAACTGTGAAATCACTGCTGAGCAAAAGTTACAGGAAGCAGCTCATGGTTAAATATTAATTGGGTTTATTAAGCTTGGAGGCTTGTCAGGTTCATGGGGTAAAGGGCAAAGACATCCAGGTTGTGCTCAATACCCTCAGTGATTGTGGACTGTGTGCTTACTCGACGCATTCCGTAAACAGGTCATACATATCTTCTGTATGAGTTTCCTGTCTCATATCATTTTGAACAAGATAAACCAAAGACCTTTCCCCTAGTTCTCCCTTAGTGAATGTGACAGACCATATCGTAAGTGCAAGCATTTACCTTGTCCTTGCAGTGAAGAGACCACTGGTGCTGGTCCAAGCAATCCCCATTTTGTGTGCGAGACTTTCCATTTCTGCAGATGCTGTACAGCTGCTGCACACACATTTCTCCGTCACTGCTGGGCTGATATCCGATTGTACAGAAGCAACGGCCATCAGTTCTCTATGGATATAAAAGGAGAGATAAAGAAACGATCTGCCGATTGGTTGAAACAACGAAGACAAAGATTTGACGCAAAGACGAAAACATGGAACTTTCAACTACAGCTTTCGTTATTTATCAAGTTCTGCACTTATGGTTTCTGCTCTATTTCACTTCCTTAGGGGTGCTGCTGGAATGCTAACATCAACTAAGCATTGCCCAATCTCTCTGAGTACCCGATTTGACCCTTTGCCTACAAACTGCGTGCAACACATGTTCAAACCTATAACCTAACACAAAGCTTTGTCTCCATGGGGAACATAGAAGATTGTCAGAGAACACAGCAGGAAATTCGTTCTGCTTCTCAAGTGTTGCCATAGCCCACATCTTGGCTGCCCTGGTAGACCAGTTTCTGTCTTTTTTTTTCTTTCTTTGTTTCAGTTTTTAGTAACACTTTATTTGAAGTGGTGTGCATAAGACTGGCATGACATTGTCATAAACATGACATAACATCTGTCATGAACATAAAGAAGTCTTTATTAATGTTTATGACAGTTGGCATGAAGTGTCATTTTGTAAATAATGACACTTTTAATGCAAAGTTGCTCTAAAAATTGTTTTGATAGTACATTAAAAATGCCATCTTTGCATTAAATTATTATAATTTACAAAATCATGCAAAGTTGGTACTTTTAATGGACTTTTAATGCAACTTTTAAAGCAACTTTGCATTAAAAGTGTCATAATTTAACGAATGACACTTCATAACAACTGTCATAAACATTCATAAAGACTCCTTTATGTTCATGACAGGTGTTATATCATGTTTATGACAGTGTCATGTCAGTTTTATTCACACCCCATCAAATAAAGTGTCGCCCAGTTTTTTAACCCTGACATAGTCCTGTATTTTCTCTATTGAATGTTGTTTTCACATTGTTGTATATAAATATTGCTGTTGAAATTACTTTTGCACTCTTCCCCTGAGTTGTACCTTTGTACAACAAAATTAATTTGTTCTATCATATTTCTGGCCAAAGGTTGCAAGTGTAGTATGCTTATTTATATATCATAAATGTTATGATAAAGGAGGAGAAAGACTTAAAAGGATTTATAAAGGCTTTCTATCTTGCGTCAGAAATCTCTCATTTAACAGAGATTGGCTGCAAGGTTTTGCAGCCATATTTCTACACAAAGGTGTTCTCCCATCGACAACCAGGGCCAAATCCTATTCCCTTGATCCTGAGCTGATGGGAAGAGAGGTCAACACCTATGCAACTGCAGCCACATGGGGAAACTAGATCCTTCTGTACAGTAATACTATCTGGAACTCCATTGGCTTGAAGCTAAGGATTGCTTATCGTCTAATATTTCTGAGTGACAGTCAGGAAGCTACTCCTTTCACTGTATTTTTGAGGAAAGAGTAACAAGGCAAAAACGAAATCATAAGCACACTTGGAGCGGATGCTTCTTCATACTGTAGGAATGGTTGTGCTGATCTTTATGCTTTGTAAAAACACTCGAACAATGAACATGGGAAGAAATACCTGAAAACTCTGTCCATTTCCTGAGCAGATGCAGACATCCTGGCCAGACAAAGGCTGCACAGCCATAGGACCACAGGCCAGGGGGGAGGGCAGGAATGGTCGAGGGCAGTAGTGATGTGGAGGACACTTCAGGCAGCTTTCTTCAGACACAGATCCAGCATTTGGCCCATATGTGCCTCTAGGACAGGGGATCGGACTGAAGTTGGCTGGAGGACAGTAGAAACCTAATATGTGCAAAAACATGTCACTCTGTCTTACTGTTGCAGTCATAATAAGGAAAAAAAATCAGTTGGGAAAGCTTACCTGGCTGGCAGTGCAGATTTTCCTTGTTTTGTTGACTGGTGTTTGTCTCTTGGGCCATTGCACTCAGTGCCACTGCAAAATGCCAAACCACATGCATCTGCATGTTTGCATAGGTTTTGTTTTCAGACACTGACTTGCTGACCAAAATTTCCCATAAACTCCTCTGCTTCACACACAAACTCTTGAAGTGATTCATCCAGGGTCCATGGTTTGAAGAAAAAAACAAAACAGATGTAATGCTCTGTGAGTGTAGTCCATTGACAAAATTCTGCACTCCGATGTTCTCCACAAATGATTATGCACCAGGCAAGTTAGTCTGCATGGCCTTCAGTGGGGAGCTGAATGATTTATAAGGCCAGTGAGGTTAGATGACAGTGACAGTAAAGCGACTGCTCAGAGGAAAGCAGCAGGGGGAAAGAAAGAGCACCTGCCTATTGCTGAAGGATCACCTTACTCTATTTGTTCTTCTCAATCCTACCATGACACTGATTATTGATTTGGCGCTCTGTGTGAGTGAACACTGCTTTCCTTTGCTTGATGACTGTTTTACCAAAAGGACCCCTCAGATCTACTCATGACCTCAGTTGAACCTATAGTTTTATTCAGGGCCCGTTTATTTATTGGGGCAAATCTCAACAAGTTCTTATTTCAAAGGATTTTCCGAAACAACATAGTAGTCAGAGAGTACTTTCTATCCGATAAAATAGAAGACACTACTATGTGTGATTTGTCTGTTGATGGCAAATGTTTGCATCCAGGAAAGATGTTTATTCTGTTCTACATGTTTCAAAAGAGTTCATAAGTGTTCAGCACAAACTGAGCAAAGTGTTATTCGCCGACGACTCATTTCAGAAACTTAAGTTTGCCTGTAGATACTGTAGCTCCAAAGCAAAGTGAAGATGGCCGCAGTTGTTGCTAACAGCCGACATGTGCGTTTTGTGAAAAAACGCTCTTTGAGTGAGTGAACTAATTCTGCCTTAATGCACTGTAATCAAAAGTGCTCAAACAAATACATATTCCATCGGTTACCGATATAGACTGTTTGGTTTAATCATTGCTAGTAGTTCCTTTGACCCTAATATTTTCATGTTTGTTCAATAATCAGTGTCAAAGGATTGCCCTTTGCTCCATAGTAAAATCACACACACACACACACACACACACACACACACACACACACACACACACACACACACACACACACACACACACACACAAAAAGCTTTGCTTATTGATATGAAGCACTGTCAGCCAGCTGGTCATTTGAACACAAGAGTTAAATGATGTCATTATGTAACATTTTACTTATAACCACTCTCATTTGCATTCAGGGTAAATCGTTTGTGTGCACGTTTTTTGGGGGGGGGGTTTCTGACTAAATCTAAAACTCGGAAGTGTAAAAAACAGTCAACAGGCCTGTTTTCATGTCCAGTAGTCAAGGTTTTACTAAATTCTGTTATTGTAGTGGGATAAATGTGAGATGTTGGATACCTGGAATAACCTATATAAGGAATTTCATCACGACAGCCATGGACATTGACCCCGCTGTGACGACTTGCATCTTATCTAACTGAACTGGACTCAACTTTCACCCAGATCTCTATGTCGGCTGTGACAAAACCACGTAGAAGTAAACAGGGTGAATCGCCTGACGTATTAAATATAATCTGTCTTTTTAATGAAAGAGATAAACATGATCATCTATTCAGCTCTGATGTTCAGATAACACAAGGCATGAAGATGATTAATGTTTGAGCAGATCCATAACTCAAAAACACAGACTGCTGCTCAGCTTAAAAACCATGAAACAAAAAGCATAATGATTTGAAACTTCAAACTCCACCAGCGAAAAAATAAAAGGTAACATCTGAATCTTTTCTTTGAATTGGTTCTCTGTTTTTAGTTGGGGTTTTTTTTCCATTTCTCTCTCTTATTAGCTGCTGTTCAGCGCAATCATCATTAAATACAAATATTGGAATCCAGTATCTGTCATACTAAAATTAGTTGTATCACCGTCTGTGATTTTAAAAGTGCTTCATCCTCACTAATGCTCACGATAATCTAAAGTGAGTTTAGCCAACAATTCTCTGAAATTAAGTTTTTTATGACGACTGAGCAGTAGATAGTATCACTGTGACCTCACACGGTGTGTTTGTGAGAGTGTGTATATTGTGTTTGATAATCACTGTGACCCTCCACGTGTTGACTGTTGACACAGGCAGGGTTTGGGCAGCTGCTTTGATAACAAGGGCCTTTATAAGTCAGAGACGAAGAGAAGTCAGTCCACAGACCCCTGATCCTCGGATGAAGAATCTGCTTCTCTGTTGTGTAAAACAAGTAGTACGGCTTCCACGTGTGTCGTCTTCTGGTATTCTTATCAGTTTCCCTTATTTCACTTTTACAAACAGATAAACATGATCTGGGAATTAGTGCTTGTCACCCTGTCACTCTCAACAACTTTAGGTATATTTTTTTAAATATTTGATGTCTCTTTGTTTTCTTGGTTATGGTTCTTGTTTTGTTTTTTTTTCTTACAAATGTGTTTCTTGTCTGCAGCCCATCCTCTGCACAGTGACTCCAGGGAGGCAGCCTGGGTTGACTCAAAGGCTAACCATGTGTTTGAAAAGGCAGACCTCTCAAAAGACGCCCAGTAAGTTGACCGAGCAAAAAAAGCAGCTGAATTATTGAAGACAATAAAAAAAAGAAATTCTCCAGTGTCTTGTGAAATTATTTATGCCCTCTGAACAATGTCCAGTGTGCACTTGCGATCAGTCAATATCTTATAAAACCACCTTTTGCTGTAATTGCAGTTTTTTTTGGAACTTTATTGGTGTCAACTTTAACTAGGCCATTCTAATAATGAATATTATTTGTTCTTGTTCTTCCTTTAGAGCTCTGGGTGTATATTCAGGATGACTGTTCTGCAGGAACACAAAGATTTTGGATGTTGGCAAAAGAGTTAAATTTATTTCACATATTTGGCACTGACAACTGGCTTTGAAGTAAACATATATTCTCCCACATAAGCTGTGGATTTCTGCAGCTCCTCCAGTGATACCATGAATATTCGTGGTTGCACCGCATTATTGTCTTATCAATTTAAAAGGACATCTTCAGGATGTCTTCAATTATCAGCAGATGTGCCATTTTCTTTCTAAATTATTTAGGGTGCAGAAATATGACAGTTTTTTTTAGATTTAGAAAATGTGAAAACATGAATTTGTTTTCTTTTCACTTATGATACTGAATTAACTTGGGTTAATGAAAGATCCAAATAAAAGACATCTAAAATAAGTTAAAAGGGTATGAATAACTTCTTAAGGCACTGTGATAAGTTTGATAAAAAGTGGAATATGTATAAATAATTATATATCTTGTAAACTATGTACCAGCATGTATATTTATGATGAGTTAGACAGTTAAGAGTTTTATAAGCATTTTTAAAAAGAGATGATGCTATTTCTTTTTTAATTTTATATACTTTATCCCAGTTATGCAAATTAACTGACATTATTTGAAAGGTTGTTTTTTTTAGACTTATTCATTCATTCATTCCTTTCGTCATTTACATAAACCATTTCTCTTTCTGTGCTTAGTGGGCTCTACAAAAGCGCCATCGACAGCAGTGGTCTTTACACCCTGGAAAGTGATGACATGAAGCATCCTCTTGCAGAGGAAATGCAGCGCAAACTCACCGTAGAGTCGGAGCGTCTGCGCGTCCGTCTGCGCCAGGAGCTGGCCGAGCTGCGGGAGAGGTTATCTCCCTCCCCAGCACAACTCAGCGCCACCCTGGACAGCATGAAGGAGCGCCTGAGTCCGCTCACCCAGCAGCTGCAGAACTCCTTGAGCAGCAACACCCAGGACCTGTGCGGCCAGCTCCGGCTGTACCTGCAGGGCCTGGAGAAAACGGCGGCTCAGGCGGAGGCCGGTCCCACTTTCTACCAAGAAGCTGTCCAGTGGATTAGTCAAAACCTGGAGCTCAGCAGCGGCCAGCTATCCAGCCTCATCAGTGACTTCCAAACCTCAGCGAGTGGCGTGATTGAACACCTGAAGCAGAAAAGCGATGCTGAAGAGGGGGCGGTTGGCTCAGAGGTCTGGCAGGCGGTGGTCTCCAAGCTGGGGCAGGAAGTGAGTTTGCTGAGGGAGGAGGCGCAGAGCCGGGTGGGAGCTTTCAGAGCGCAGCTGGCAGCTCTGCTGGAGTCCACTCGGCCTCCTCAGACTGAAGTCGCAGACGGTTTGGAGCAGTTCTGCCACAGCGCAGCTCTGCAGAGTCAGGCGCTGCAGGCCCGGATGGAGAGACTGTTTATCGGCGTGGAGGAGGAGGCCGGAGGCGCCTCCGCCGTGTCTCGGCCTCTTTCTTCGTCGATGCAGGAAGGTGCATCTTTGCGGGAAGACTTCTCAGTTAGACTGTCTGCTCTGATCCAGGACATTATGCACTCTGTGCAGTAACTAAAACACGCACTTAACAAAACATGTCTAAGCATCCATCTTCTTTGTTTTGCCAATGTATCAGTATAGAAAATCGGTTGTAAATATGACTAAATAGAAAATGTTCTGATGACTTTTTTTCTTTATCTGTAAGCAAAAGATAAAGTATCTCCTTTTTTATAAGTTGCTGCCTTTGTAAAGTATTTTGTTGTATAAGTGTCAGAAGGTGGTTTGTTTCAGTTGCTGTTTGTCTTTTCAGTGATTCAAGAGTGCAGAACTGAAATTACTTGATTCATCCTTATTTAAGAATGGCTATCTGTATTTACTATGTGCAAGATGATTGAAAGAAAATGTTGTAAGTGGACGCGATGTGTGGCAGGAAGGTTTGCCATGTCAAAAGGAAAATTACAACATAAAAATCCATCCCAGTTGAGTTCTGTTATTTAATCCAGGGCATGTGTATTTTGCCCTATGCACTTAGACAAACAAACATCTGAAGTGACCCACTCTGATCTGTTTTCCTGCCAAGAATTCCTGAGTGTTTGTTTGTCTCTTTGCCAGAGTGGAAAAGTGGTTGTAAATATGTCTAAATGATTGAGTAATGGAAATTAGATTATATTGCGTATGTGAGTAAATATTGCTGTTCCTTTCAGTAGAGTGTAAAAGTAGTTGTTGCCTGTCTAAAGTGTTCTGTCTTTTGGACTTCAGAACCAAGATTATACTGTTGTTTTGAGTTTTATTTATGAAAGCGTATCTATATTTAAATAAAAATCCATTCAATGATTTTGTGTGAAATTTCTGTCTGTCTTTCTAACTTTCGCTCCCGACAGAAAGACTCTCTGGGTTGTGAGCCATGTTCATATCATGAGCTTCCTTAGTTCGTGAGATTCAAGAGTGCGGAACCAAGATAGCTTAGCTTTTCACGTATATTTATTAAAGAAAGATAACCTATATTTGAATAAAAGTAATTTTGTTTTGTGCAAGATTCTATTGTGCAACAATGCAGTAGAGATTTTACAAGCATGTGAAAGGAAATTATCATGCAGCTTAGATCAGCTTTTCAATTCCTTTGTAATCATTAAAGACAATATCAATGCAAGAGTGCAAATAGAAAACGTTACATAAGATCCCACAACATTTGATTGGACTATTTGCTCACTTGCTGCTAAGACAAAAAGAAAAACATTTGAACATAAACCTGAAGATACAATCTTACTAAAAGATATAGAGAAGTGATAATTTGATCAGTTGGTCAAATTTGATGTGTCCAAGTTGCGTAGTTGTCCAGCCAAATTACGACTTTTTCAAGACAAACCAGTTGCCGTGTCAGGAAGCAGGACAGCGACAACCGACCCAAACATGAGCCACACCACCAGGCGGCTCGCATCCACTCCAGCACTTCCTGATGCGACAGTATTGCCTGCTAGACACAGTAGACAACGTTTCAGTTTGCTCAAAGTGCTGATATCCATTTATGGCTGTGAAATGTAAGGTTGTTACAATTCAAGAATACTTACTAGAGCCAGCTGCCTGAGGCACATCTTTGGTGGGGCAAGATTAGAGAAATGATCAGCCACAGAATTGACCTCAGTGCTGAATGAATGGTGAGAAAAGGGCATTTATACTTTACAGACCGGTGGCGGCGGTGTAGAGAGGTCCGACTGAGACGGTGGCAGAGTTGCTGCTTTCTTCTCCAAAAGGAGTCAGAGATCTTTTTCTTCTGGCATTACAAGCCTGACAAAATGCAGGTGAAGGTTTCGCCCATCATATAATTATTTATATACTGTTACAGTTTTCACCCTCCTTGAATACTTCCTGTTGTTTTTTATGGAATAACCACAAACTTTAAAGTGTTGCATTGTGATTTTATGTGTTTGTGATTTTACTTCACAATTATGCACTACATTGTAATAATAAATGGAAATTGAATTAATTTGTATTTGTAATGTAAAAAGTTACAGAAACATGAATACAGTTAAAAACATTTATTTATTTTTACTTTTGGTACCATTTCCTTCTAATCATTCTACCTCTCCCTTCATTGGTTAACGTGGTAAAGATTACATGAAATAAAGCAGCACACATAAACCGAGACTCACTTTGGACAAATTTAGCAAATAATTCTTATGCATTTTGAAATATTATTGTATCATTTCACAGCATCGTCTATTTATTAGCAAAGGCAGCCCAACCTATTTGCCTCCCATTCTTTTCCGTGTACTGCCGCTTTCAGATCTTTGTGCTTAAAAGGTTTTGTTGCTTTAGTCAACTTACATTCACCAGCTGTTGACATGTGGTGGGCTCACACAGTCTCAGGATGCAGTGCAGGTAGATGGTGGATTTCTCCTGGTCTCTGTGCTGAACAAAGCGGAAGGCCTCAAAGTTGAACTGTGCCACGTTAGAAAGGCCGTTGCTTGTTATTACTGTCCTTGTTGACACCTGGCAGCTGGTGAAGAGCAAAAATATTGTTAGTGATATGTATTTTTTTTTTTTGTTAGATGTCAACTCTAAGATTTGATTTTATTCAGACTTTTCTACCCAATGAAGAAGTTGTACTGATCCGACTGAGTCATGTTGTAAGGACTGGGAGTCGCAAAGCAGTGATCGAGGAGGACGTGGAAACTGGAAACAGGATTACCGAAGAGAAAATTCTTACATTTTAGCCCTTTATCACTTTGAGCCACTCAGAGTGAAAATGTGGCATTATTTACTCACTTTCCTGTGAGGTTAACAGCCTTCACCTCCACATAGACTTTGGTTCGCAGCTCAAGGCCTGTTGACGGAACAGTCAATGGATACCTGTAGTCTGTGTCCTGAGGAAATGAGGCTTGTTAAACAGGAGCAGTGACAAATCTCTTTTCACTAAATGGAATTGGACTTACATTAAAGACACCCATTTTTAGTGTTTCAATAAAGCTTCCATTGTTCTGTGTGGTTGCTACGGAAACTGAGGAGCTAAAGAAGAATCAGAGAGTAGAGAAGCTTTTATGAATGAATTGTTATGATTTTGACAGTAAATCAACAGTCAAAATGCAAAGTGCTACTCACGCTACGATCTTTGTGTTGTTGATGAGATACTCCAGAGGGTATCTGCAGGAGAAGTAATAATACAGGTCTGTGGAGTAGCTGATGATCCCAGCATCCGTTCTCGGGGTATCGATGAACGATGAGATGATAACTGTCTGAATACTTGAGAAACTAGTGAAGGGGCCCGAGGGGTCAGGAGCTTCATCCACGATCTGAACGTGAAAGCACAACATGCACTCAGCTCATCTGCCCTTTCTTTCACCCTTAAATCTGGCAGGTAAGTGTGCGCCGACGTGCTCCAAGCGTCACGCTTTACATGCAGAGACTGGCGGCAGGAGTTGTCCACGCTGTTGTTGACGGGCAGGTGGTAGCGGATGATCGGAGGCACCACGCTCTCGTCGACGGAGCCCAGGCAGGCGGTGTTGTTGTGGTTCCCGTTGAGAGCCAGGTTGGAGGTGTTGAAGCCTCCCCACAGCGCCGTGCACAGGTTGACCTCTATGGTTATCATGGTGGAGCCGCATTCAATTGTCAGGTCTGAGTTCTCTGGAAATGATGAACCCAAAATACTTTAACTGATTTTTGTCACTCAGTTTAAATGTAAATGTTACGCAATAACTTCACATCATTTCAAATTCATATGAGGAAAAAATGAAACTGTTTTCAGTTTTTCTTTGTGTTGGTTCTAACTACACTAGTCTATTTTGCAGGCTAGTGTAGTTAGAACCATTAAATTTAAATTTAAATTGAATTTAATGCAGATTTTTTGTTTAACTGCATTGTATCTATATATTGAAGGACTTCTGAAGTTTTACTTTATATAAATTTTTAAAAAATGGATTATTTGTACAATGAGATTCATGTCATTAATGAACTTTAACACCTGTATGTATTAAATGTAGATCACGTAATTTGTTTATTTATCAATTTATTTGTTTTAGTGAGATATAATCTTGGTTTTAAATATTTACATTAAGTATACTTCTTTGTTTCAGTTTGCTATATTTATTGTTTGAATATTTAAATCACCTTATACTGGTTTAAGATCATTTTACTAACAATACAATTTGTCATTCGCTTTGCATTGCCCCTTGCTATTTTTTTACTTTTTGTAAAGTACATTGTGTTGCTTTGTAAATAAAGATAGATAAGTTCTTTCTTTAAAAAAAACTCTCTTAAATATTAATAGATCCTTACCTGGTGTCCGCTCATACATCGTGGAGCAGTTGTACACACACAGGGCGGGCTGGAGGAACGCGGCCAGCAGGGGGAGACAAAGGAAAAGATCCATGCTGTCTGGAGGAAACTATCAGTTTGGTTTGAGCTGAAAATGAGAACATGTTGACAGAACAGCATAGGAATCCATCCACCTTTGCTAGCTTTAACATATTTTGTCAATTAAATACACCTTCAACAACATGTTAAGTTTTTTTCATTATTATTATTATTTCCTCAGATTACTATCCATCAGTAGAATCACCAAAACATTGCAGCATTCTTCATAAACTTCTGATTGATTTAGCATAATAACCAAAAATCACTCTGTTGGCTATAAACACGATCCAGTTCAAAGCTTATTTAAAGAGCTGCATGATGAGCTGAAGAGAGTCTTACCCTGCTGATACCTGTGCAGGTATTTGTCCCAGAGGTACCTGAACGATGCAGCCTTTATAGGACATGTAAACCCACTGCAGCATCACTCCTCAGCCCTCCCTTTTCACTAATTGTAGATGGTTGCAAAGACACAAACACTTGCTTTCTGCACCTGCCCAGGCCATGACTTTTCAAGAAAACAGCAACAGCTCCTGGCATGGTTTACTATCAGATGTTCTTCCATCAGATTATTGTGTCAGTAGGTTTTGATACGGATCCCTCAGGTTAAACCGTACATGCTGTCTCAGGTATCTGTCATTAAGAAATGGTTGCTAAACACCTGATGTTACAAAGATGCTTTTTGGAAGTCATAACTGACTACAGTGTCATCAGCACTCCTTTATACCTCATGATGATACAAATAGGAAAATGTAAGATGTTTTTTTTATTATTTGATACAAATGTTTGAGCTTTTGATTTGTATTAACACCAGGATATGTACAAATGTGGAAAGGATTTAGATTTAAAGTTATTTTTATTCAGCCAAGGAGTGTGTTTTGATAGGAAGTGATGGACACATCTCCCACAAATTGAGATGTTATGAAAGCGCAACCATTTTTTTTCCCCAATTAATTACATTTTTATTTCCAGTGTACCATAAAATGATAACGTGAACATTATTTCTCTTTTCAGACAGTACAGAAATCAAAATCTTCTAATTGCAGAGCAGCTTTTTGCATTTTCTGGCATTTAAAAAGATGAGCTCCAGGTCTTTGAGGATGAATGCCTCCTTGCCATCACTCATAATATGGTTAGATAAATTAATTTATTTATTTATTCATTTATTAATAAATTACAATAATGTCAGTGGACATGTACAATATTATTACTTGTTACATAGTTTCATCTGTCAGTCATGTGGTAGAATGATGCTTAAAAAGAATACATTACGTGCAGATTTTCTGTTTTCACAAACTGCGCAAACAACGTATGTTCTTTTTTGCAAAGACCACCGAATCTGTATGTCCAAACAGCAACCTGGGACAACACCTACATGCGCTTAAGGCCAGCGGATATTTACCATCTTAAATTGTGGATTCATGTCTAGAGAACAAAGCTTGAAAGTTGATCACAGCTGCCATGAGGGAGAAAATGCTCCTTCTTTTTTGTTTATTTCCCTAGCATCTCAGGCTGCTGTGTTATCCCCACAGAGCTGTAAACCAGGTACTCTACAGAGCTACAGGCCACAACTGCTGTTCAACTGGGGACATTCTTTGTTCATCAGAAGCACAGAAAAAAAAGGAGCGCTGGAGCTTCTGCCAAAATCCTCACGGTGACAGAAGTTGTTTGTCACATTATCTATAGATGTGTCATTCTTTTGTGATCTTACTAACCCAAACTGATTTTATGCTGATATTTAGAAACAGGTGTCTTTGTCACTCTATATGCCAGTGAGTCATGGCTTATTCTTTATTTTTAATTAGTTACTCTGCCTGCAGAGTCCAATGGAGAATATGATATGAAGAATTGGAAACAGAGGCTCGAATAAAGTGCTAAAATTAGCGGAGGAAAAAAATAATAATAACAAAAAAAAAAGATAAAATCAAATTAATAAGAGGCATGTTAGGGGACTAGTAACTGGAAATCTTCCATTAACTTGTAATTTTATCGCATTTCAATTCTGCATCTTTCTTAGACATCTTTTACACACACACACGCGCACACACACACACACACACACACGCACAAACATATATATGTGTGTGTGTATATTCAATGTGATGTGCGAACTGGTATGCAAACTGTTCCCCCTGGGCTTCAATACTTATATATAATATATATATATATAAATACATATATATAAATACATAGAGAGAGAGAGAGAGAGAGAGAGAGAGAGAGAGAGAGAGAGAGAGAGAGAGAGAGATATTGGGCTTCGATGCTTATATATATATATATATGATATATAAGCTTAAATATAAGATATGTAAGCA
>CAEGAF010127785.1:0-28619 GCA_903067075.1 Micropoecilia bifurca
ACTTTAAGTCTGTGTCCAACCAGAGCAGGTATTGTGTAGTTGGTGCTTTTAATCAGTTTACAGTTAAATTAATTCAATCCAACTTTATAACAGTCACAAAATATTACTTAAATCCCTCTGTCCCTCTAAAATATTTCAGAAAATCACAAAAGTGTATTGAATTGTATCGTTTGCTGAATATCGCGATATATATCATATCGTGGGCAGAATATTGTGTATCGTATCGTGAGTTTATTGCATCACTACAGCCCTAGTTTCTGCTTCACAATCAGAACAAGCACTAAAGTACAGACAGTCACCCTCTTGGGCACATATGCCAAACTCGAGGACCATGGGGCAAGTCAGGCCCGCCAAAGCTTTTTAAGTGGCCCACTAGATTCCAAATTATACCAGGAAGGCCCTCAAGTTTTTTCACAAATTCATGAAATTCACAAAAAAGTCAACAAATCCCCACATTTTCTCAAAATTGACCAAAAACTTTCGGTCTAAGTGACTGTAAAACAACTATTTTTCAGAGTTCTGCCATCTCTTCACCACTATCTGAAGACATTCTTAACAATATTTTAACCCTCAAATAGCCAATTGACAGTGGTCACCGATTTTGATGGCCATAATAATCCGTGACCTTACTGTACAGAACTGCAAATTATGTCAGAGTTTAAAACAACTATTTTAAATAGTTCTGCCACCTCTTCACCACTATCTGAGTGCATTTATAGCAATATTTAACCCTCAAAGAGCCATTTGTGCAGAGCTGCTGCCTTGCAGCAAGAAGGTTCTGGGTTCTATTCCGAGTATAATTAACAAATCGGGTCCCGGAAATCGGGTATGATTAATTATGATGGCTCTTTTGACAAAAAAAAGGTATAACTCTTTAATGTCGAAGTGAAAACCCTTGTAGAGCAATAAAAATGGTGAAAGACTCAAATGGGTGGATATCTTTGTTTATTGACACTATTTTAAGTAAAACTGTCTCTTTTAGGAAAGACCCTCTCATTGTCCCTCGTCCGTCCGCTGCTTCCGTTCTTTGCCTCTCTGCTCTGGCCCAGAAGGTGACACACACCTTCATACTGGAAGCTGTGGGAGGTGAGTGAGTTTTGTCATTTCCTGTAATGCTTAAGAAGAAATGTCATCTTGAAACATATCTACATTGTTGTGTCTTATTTTTTTGTGTTGGGCATTGACAGTTCTGACCTCTTTGCTTGTCATATCTCAATTGATATTCCCCCACTATCTAGAAATTTAAAGACTAATAAAGAAGTTTAATTTCCTCCTGATACGGGAAAATATGTAAATTGATTAGAAATAATGTTCCATCTATAACAAAGTTCCTCCTAAACTTTTTATTATCCTATTGAAAAATTAAGTTTTTTTTATAAAGGATAAAAGGCAAATTAAAAGTAACCTAAAGGTGGAAGAGTAGCCTAAGAAATAAGTGAGAGTATTTGATCAGCAGTTGCTGTCCACCAGCTTAAATCAAAGGTTTCAATGATAATCAACAACTTTATTTACTAACTGGTTCCCAGCACTTCAAATTCACTTCTTATTGGTCAAATCCACTTCAGCATCAGAATGATGTACTTTAATGTCCCCTTGTCTTGTCCTGCGATTAAGAGATACTCCACAAGTGTTACCTGTGACCCACATTGACCTCTGCTTCAGTAGGAAAGGGTGCTGCACATAACAGCTGGACGTCTCGTGATCAGGTCTGAAACCTGGGAGTAGTGATGGGCTCAGACCCGAACATTCAGAGTCACATAAAGACACATATAAAGTCAGCCTTCTGTCACTTGAACAACCAGGATTAGAGGATTAATGTCTCATTGAGATCTAGAGAAACTCATCCATGCGTTTATCTTTAGTCGCATCGATTTCTGCAGCAGCGTCTTCACAGCCCTGTCCAACAAATCAATCCTCCAGCTGCAGCTGATCCAGCACACTGCTACTGGAATTCCGACTAAAACCAGGAAGATGGAGCATATAAACCCAGTTTTCTCCCCAGCCTCTAGTCAACTTGGCAATTAGCCTCTTAGCATTTGGTCATGAGGGTCCTCTTCCAAAACAAGATTTTTATTTTCTCCTCTGCATCATCGAAGTTCACTCTTATCTCCAACAAAATGTTAAATAAAAAAATCCTTCCATCGACCAAAATAAAAGCCCCAATCCTTTTCCAGGAGGAAGACTGGGCGCAAATTCACTGACAGAAAACGAGGAATTGTTGAAAATTCTGAATTGTACAGAGAAGCAGAACAAAGTGAGCCAAGACTGGAGAGATTTGGTGCCACATGGGGCGGTTGTGCTTTTTGTATGCGCTGATTTAGCAGAGCAGAGACTAAGTATTTATTACTAACTGTTTAAGTCTGTTGAAGGAGTATTTTTTTTTTACTCAGATGCATTAAATGTTTTGATCTGAACCAGATTGTGCTTCTCAGATATTTTTGTTGGGATCAGACAGAGCAGCAGAACGATTTAGCTTTAAATGAGGCAGATCGGTTCACTTTGACCCGGTTGAACTGATCGGATCAGTTTGACCTGGTTTCCAATGAATGTGAACATGACATGTAAAAGTTCTGCATTTTGCTTTTTATAAATTATGAACAGAAAAAGGGCCACATTTGTAAATACTGTTTTTCAATCACCTCAGGCTCAATTTCTTTTACAACTTTGAGCAGCTGATGAGCTTTTCTAAAGCTAAATGAATCCCTGAACTATGACCCAAATCACAGAGGGGTTGAGAAAGAACCAAAGAGCAGACAGGGAAGGACGTTCAGACCGTCCCAGACCCGGTTTGTCTGCTCGACTTTCTAACTATAGGAAGAGAGAAATTTAAAGAGCAGCGGCAAATTAGCAGAAAACTACAGAACACAACATTTAATGACATGTAGAAATAGGCATATATCAATCAATAAATCGAGTTTATTTGTTTGGCACATTTAAGCAACAAGGCAATTCAAAGTACTTTACATCATAAAAACACACAAAAATAATCAGCAATTGAAAAAACATTACATTTCCCACATCAAAATGTTGGTCACTGTTTCACTTTTTATGGTACAAAAACAACTCGAAACATAAAAAATATATTTTCTAAATAATAATTTCAATAAGTACAAACACATTCAGTTGTTTACGTCCAGACTCCTGATTTGTGCTCTTATATTTTTTCCACTCGCCATTTTACTCAATAGTGTTTCTTAATTTGGGTCTGCCGTTTTTCTGACTGCTTTGTGTTGAGCTCAGGAAGTAGCGATGTGTAATTATCTTCAGAGCTCATGGATAAAATTATGCAGGGTCATAAAGAGGCATCACGCTGCGGCGGAGGACCCAGCCATTATACAAACTACAGCGAGAAAACAGCCTCTTCCGGTCGCAGTCCCGCTGGAATATGTTTTCCTCATTTGTTTTTTATAGAGACGACTTCAGATTAGTCCTAACTGCCTCGTTCATGTTTCATTGTTACTAAAGCAAAATGCTTTCCATAGTTTAGCTACTGTATATAATGTGATCTATTGACTAAACTGTCGTTAATTTACTTATCAATTATTTATCAGGCAAAGCTGGTTGGCAAAGACTTAAATACTTATTTTTTTAGATACACAACAGTTTTATGTATTAAAGCATGAGGGAATAAAAAGGTAAACTCCTTTGCTGTTTTAGTTTTAAGAATGAATCTGGTTGTTGTCTGCTTAAAAAAAGTTTGGTTCATACTTTGCAAAATTTCAGAGTTAAACTTTCAGACCAGCATTCTCACAAATAATCTAACAGATTTTATCAGAGAAAATGTGGCTGAAGATGTGGAGCAACTTTTACACCTCAAACAGGACAATATCCAGTTTTTACTGAAAAGTATCAATATTTTATTTCAGTATCTTTTCTTCCTTCCTGACTGGTTCCCTTACTTTTTCCCACCTTCTCACTTCCACTGCCTTTATCTCCTGTATGTCCTATTTTCTTTTTTATTGTCTTTTCTGCTCTTTCTTCTCTTCCTTTGTTTTGTTATTTTGCCCTTTCTTTATTTCCTTCATTGTCTTCCCTTCTTTCAGAGGCAGCCTGTCTTCCTTCAGCCTGTCTTCCTTTTTTGCTTGTCCCCCTGTTTTCAGTCTCATCCTTTCCTCCTTTCAGTCTTTGTTTTTCTTTTCTCTCTTTTTCTCTTTTTTTCTTTTCTCATTTGTCTCTTTCCTTTTTTCTTTCTATTATTTTTCTTTTCAGATTATTTTTCTTTGCAGGTTTTATATTTACCATCTTTCCATTGTAGACATATTTCTCATAAATTCTTTGTCAGCTTTAATGTTTTATATTTATTTATTTCCTTTAACATAAAGGACCGAGAACTCAGGAAAGTTGAATATCTAAAACTTTCCAACATATTTGTGCTCCATGGGATTTTTAATATTGTTTTTGCACAGATCCAGATTGAGTACCAACAAAAAATATTTTGAAATGCATTCAGGTTTGGCATGAGCCAGCTGTTCATCAGTAAAAATAACTTCTCCTTGATTAATCTGCTCAACTTTATTCCACCATGCTCATCAAATTTAACATGAAGAATATAAACCCCATAACAGACGCTTCTGTCAGCACAGTGCCCCCCACTGGATGGGCATGTAATACAAGCAAAACAAAGGAGGAACACTGATATCAAGGTACTTGACAGGTTTAGCAAAAGTTTTTAAAACTAGAAATGTTTTATATAACGCATATATTTTGTTAAATTACTTTTAATCAGAAAAAATATTTCAAGGTTTTTTTTGTTTTTTATTCCAGGTTTACTTTGGTTGTATAGTGATAACCCCACTGGTTGCCGCTTATTGCAGGTTAACTGGCTGAAAGAAGACTGCTACACTTTTCCCTCCGACTCTAACTCACTTATCAACAACTGTAGAAATAATTTAAGCATTTCTGGTTTGAAGCCGCATTTACGTTTTTGTGTAAATATTGTTAAACTGTCACTTTTTTTGTGGTGAGAATCTCATTTTGTCCCACGCCTGACTCAAATCTCCTCCCGAAAGAAACAAAACTTCTTCTTTCTAAGCAGTAAAATCAGCTGGAGTCTCACCGCATCGCCTGTGTGTTTAACAACTCACCACAGGCATCACTGTGGGCCGCATAAAAAAGTCAGATGGTCATCACTGCTGAGCATACTTGTGTTGACATGTAAAGCCATGCTGCTCTGCTCCCCAGAGCTGAAGGTTTACTTGCTGATTTTTAAATAATGCATGGCAATGTTTTATTAAATCTGCGCGCTCCTCTCTGGCTGGAGAGTTTGGCACGCAGCAGAATATGCATCTGTAATGTATGATAATCACTGAGGAGCAGCAAGCCTGTATCAAGTCATCGTTTAGCCCCAAAGCTATCTGTCGGCTACTTCTTATTTTCATGCTGACAGGAACGCTGAGGTGAAGAAATACCTGCTGTCGCTCTGCTTTGCCCCTGCTGAAGAATAATGTCTCATAGTATGATTCATTATTCCTGCATGAATGATTCTGGGGGCGAAGTGGAGCAGCTGGCCAGTATGGTTTCGTGTAAAACATTCACAGATGGGTGGCAACTTCCAGTGACAACAATAAAGTGACTGCTTATTAATATGACATTGGAGGGATTTTAAAAGCCATGAATGAAAAAACGAGACTTGATAAAGTCTTTCAACCTTAAAAGGGGATTGGTGTTGATTTTTTTTTTTATATTTGTGAAATGTGAAGGCTGCTTTTGTTTAGAAACAAAAACAGTGTGTAGAGGATTCTTCTAGCAACTCACAAAAGAGAAATGGTATAAAGGACTGAAGCTTAAAGGTGACATATTATGCAAAATTCACATTTTGTACAATTTTTCACTTTGATTTGGGTTTTTGTAAACTGCCTAAGCACATTAAAAAACAAACACCCAGCTGTTTTCTTGGCAAGAAGTAAATGTTTTTTGGTGTCTGAAAAATTTGTCGTCTCAAAATCCTTCTGAATGTAACATCACAAATCAACAGGCACTGACTCTCATCTAGCAACCATACAGCATATTTGGTCAGCTGGTTTTACTGCTGTATTTGTTGTACAATGGCTGCTGTAAGTTGCTCCTTGGTTGTGGAGGAGGCTCTACTAATGCTTTTCAAAGATGTATGATTTTATAATTGCCATTTTTAATTAAACTCAGTTCAGAAATACTTTATTGATCCCAAAGAGGAACTAAATGTTGTAACTTAAATTAATTCAAGATTCTTCGAAGAGTTGTTGTAGATGTAGGAAAGATCTCTTATAGCAGTCAGTATTAGAGCATATTTGAAGAAGCTTCTGACTGAAGACTGACTCTAAGAAGATAACCACAGTTGCCCATAATATTCTTGATTTTATATAAAATCATGTTTCGTGTAAACGTTAAGTTTTGGGCCAGCAGCAGCTTATTTGGATTTAAAACGGCTCGAAATGGACGGAACTGACTAGAAAATCTCACTAATTATTTTGTGTAAAAAAAAAATGTAATGAATGCATTTTGTATAGCATAAAACTACCCTAACCTGTTCAACGGTATGTCACCTTTAAACAGATTGTATAAACCCATCCATCCCAAATATTTCTGCCAAACTCCAACATCTTGATGTGTTCTGCTGCCAAAAGCTCGTTTTCCTGTCCGTGCCTCGGCAATCACTCGGATGTTTTGGGTCCTAGCGTGCGCAGTGTCGGCCATGCTGTGCGAGGTGGTCTTCAGCGGCGTCAGCAGCCGAGTGAGGAGCGACGGCGTGGAGGGAGAGGAGGTCAAAGGTGACATGGAGTTTGATGTGGTGCTCGGTCAGTTGGAGCTGACGGAGAAAGCCTTGCAGCTTTGCCATCTCCTGCCTCCGGGCATCATGCCAGTGAGTTTGTATTCATATCACACAAATGCACACCCAGTGTGTCTCATTCAATGGATGTTTAATGGAGCTGAACAGCCATTCATCCTGCTCTGCTGCCTCTATCTCAGCCAGAGAGGTTTTGGATTGTGTGGGTGTGTGTGTTTCTCTGAATGCGCACGCTTCATCAGGCTGACTTCAAGGGCTCCGAATCTGAGCCACTAATACTTTTTCTTTCTGTGAGCCCACTTTTCATTTCAGCAGCTGCTCTTTCTTGTCTCCTTTGCTTGTAGCTTTGTTTCTCACTCCATTTCTCACCAAGAAATATCTCCCCCAGCTCTCAGACTCCTTCCAGCTGCCTCTCGTTCTCCCTGTGTGATCTTCGCTACATCTCTACTCCAAACCTTATGCTTTCTGTCAGCTGTCTCCGGCTGTATTTCTGAGAAAGGTGATAGTCTGAAGTTGTTTTTGCTTTTGACTGTGCCTCACCACAAGCTAAGCCATTTTCTCTCTCTTGCTCTCTGCAGCCTTGTCAGTCAGCTCAGAGTTTTGCTCTGGATGCTGTTGACAGCCTGGTCCGCTGTGGCATCCTGATCATGGAGGAAGTAAGAGCCGCTAACCAGTTTTGAAAGTTATTTCCTTTAAGTCTAAATCATTTAAAACAGTCATTCTGTTTAGAATATTTCTGTAAATCAAGTTGAAACCTGGTATTTACCTCAAATATTTGTGTTTTTAGTCCAGTCTTGAATAAAAACTTTTTTAGGGTTAGGATTAGCAAAAATATTTTATTTTACGAAAACAATATTAGGTTACAGTTGGGTTCTTTCTCATCTTTTAATCTGAACATTGAAAGTAGCTCTTTTTCATAAAGTATTTTCAAATAATCACTACTGTCATCAGAAGAATTTCCTGCAGCAGGCTGTGCTGCAGCACACCAGAAAGTCTCTGACTTAAGACTCTGTTACAGAGTTGCTGCTTCAAAGAAATGGAATATTTCTGCTTCAAAGAAATAACTTTATTCGCACAATCAACTCCAGGCCAGATCCAACCTTCTTCATCAGATCACGCAGTTTTGTTATCACTGCATCTGATGCTGCTACTGCCATAGAAGAAATCAGATTTATTTTCCTGAAACAACCGACGAAAGATTATCTCCATCTTGCAGCAGAAATCGTACAGTCTGCTCAGTCTCTTCTTGTTGGCAGCTTTGCTGTCAGTCTGTTGTCTCACTGAACACTGGGGTATTTGTTCTCCTTCACGTCTTCATTTATGCAAACATATCTGTGTCTCTCCTGAAGCTTACATTTGTTCTGTTTCACTGAATATGACACAGAATGTACACATCCTCAGTACTCGGTGTCCTGTCCATCTCTCTGGTCATCTGAGTGTTTCTGCAGACTTTGGTTTGTAAAGCCTCCTGTGGTGATGTTGTGCTCCAAACGCCCTGAGCAGAAACAAACAGTTCAGTGTCTTGAACTGTGCTCTGTTGGCCAGGAAGTTACCATGTTTTCCTCACTGGTTAATGAATGGTCTATTTTTGATCTTTTTTCATATTTAGAGGTGCATTGAACGATGCAAGACAAAACAGCCAGTCAAAGCACCGTACGTCTTAGACTACAGGAGCCGTAATGTAACTAGAACATTTTCACAGAGCTCCATGTTCCACACAAAATAGCTTTGAGATCAGTAAGCACAACCAGATTAATTCACTAGAGGGCGCTGTTTACTCCAGAACCACATATAAGGCTCTCTGGATTATAAGGTCGTTTTATTAATCAAATTAAAGGCTTTTAAGTGCGATTTAATAATTCATAGCGATCCAGACGATGGTTGAGGACTCAACCTGCGTCTCCTGAAAATTAAATGAACATGAAGTGTGTCAACATTAGGGTTATCAACATTAATCTGAAAAGTTTAACACATTACATAATGCAGATTAACTGCAGTATGTATTTTGACCTAAAAGCCTCCAGATTACAGTCTTGTACTGCGTTGAGCAACGCAGAGTCAGAAACATGAGTAAAAAGACGACAAAGGAGACGTTAATTTCCTTTGTCGTCCTTTCCTGCAAATTTCGTTTTAAAAAACTGTAGAGGATGTTTATATAAAACCAAGGTAGTATGTAGCCTACTCACTGCAATGAAGGATCATCATTTTACCAACAGGCTAAAGTTAACGTTTGAATCAAAGCTGCAGAACTCAGTCTTCATATTTGGTTTCAGACAATGAAACATTTTTTGAAAATGTGCATTTTTACATTTCAAGCTTACAAAGTTGAATTTGATGATTTTTGCAATAATTAAAACCACTGGAGAAATCAGAGAACATGATTCCCACAGTGCTGCCTGCTTTTTCACTGGGTTTGTTTCATTCATGTGTTTTATATGTCATATTTGGCACTCCTAAAGTGACGAAAGCAATTTTTTATGATCATGATTGATTTGTAAAATCAACAAAAAGATTAAAGCATCTAAGGGGGTGAATACATTTTATAGAGATTACATGACTGAGGTGGAAGATGAGGCAACACAGGTGTTACAAGAAAAGGAAAGAAATGTTCAGTTCATTTACTCCATAGAGACATCCAGCCATCCATCCATCCATCAGATATTTCTGTGTTGAAAACTGCTGTCTTTTCACTCCTCATCAAACATATTCCACATCATTCTACCAGAGCATTCTCTCCATTTATTTTCTGTTTTTTTTGTCTTTGAGTTGCTTGTGTGCACTTGTAAGTTCCATCCATCCCTGAAGACGTTAGAGCTCAGAGCAGTGATGAAGGGTAAGGTGGGATCGTTGAATAAGTGTGAAATAGTGACACAAGGCAGCAGCGGCGCAGCCTGCAGCTGCACACAGACCAGCACAGCTTTATGATCCTCCAGTGTCATGTGAGAAATGTCTTAATCTGCAGAATCTGAAGATGAATTTTAACATTCAGAATGAGTAGGATCTCTGTGAAATCTAGATGCTTTCTCTAAAAGCAAAAACTACCAAAGTAGTATAAAAATGCAAAATCTTTTTTCACAGCGCAGTGTCTATTAAAAGACTTTAAAACCTTTTGTATTTGTTCATTTCTTTATTTTGCATATCTTTATTTTTAAAGGTCACGTATTCAGACACCCAACAGTGTTAATTAACTCTTTTCACATACATGTGCTGCACAGGTTTTGTATTTCACTCCCTTGTTAGAAGATTATAACAAGTCCAAGGCACACAGAACACTTTTCTTGAAATAAAGTTTGAAATAAGTCATTAGAGTTGAGATCCAGTGATGAACTCGGCCTGTTACCTACGAGCTGATGCCTTCACCGGTAGGATGTGCATTAGACTGTCATAAACATGAACCTGTTATGAACATGGAGTCTTTATGAATGTTTACAACTGTTTTCATAAAGTGCCATTTGGTAAATGACACTTCTAGTATAAAGTTGCACTGAAAGTCCGTTAAAAGTGTCCACTTTGCATTAAGAGTCTCATTTATGTGTCATAAATATTCATGACATGTTTGACCGTATCATGTCATTCTCCTTCAACTAAAGTGTTACTGTTGTCTCTTCGTTTTGCCTCATGCAGATTCCCCGCGACATTCACATTTGTGACTTCTGGAAGAAGGAAGGCACTCTGACCTGGACCGCCACCGACGACCCGTATCACAGCGACTCTGACTGCGAGGACCAGGACTTGCGCTCATACAAGGTAAACAAAAGCTTCATGGATCCCCTTTGGCTTTGTCATGTGATTCAGAGTAGCATGAGGTTTGAAAATGGGACAAAGGTTTTCTGCTCATCCAGATCACTCACTGGGACACCGCAGTAAACTTACACATGCATGAACACAGAATGGTGACATGAAAAGAACTTTGAAGTTTCTAAATCTCCATTACAAAAAGCTGCTACACGGATGAATCACATATCTTGAATGTGAATTAGTAGAGTGTCGTCTTTAGGCGCACTTCCTGTTGCATTCGATATTTCAAACCAACACTAAGCAGCCGAGGTTCTTCCAGAAGGACCAAACAGCAGGAGTTTAAATATTTCAAAGTGACTTTTGGATGTTTAAGAATCATGAAAGAAGACATGATTAACATAAAGATCGACACGTGTAGGATCGTCACTGACAAGACTTTCTTTGTTTAGTTTTTTATTGCTTCTGTGGACATTTAGCTCCATTTTATTGCATAATTAAGTAAATATATTACCTTCAATTATAAAAATGCTTTGTATATCAAACATGACTTAAAACACTTCACAATTTGACTCATTAAAATTTGGCGTCAGTTTCTTTAAGAAGCTCCTGCTTCTCGTGTCTTATGTCACGTAAAAATATGATGTTTTTTTTTAATCACCTCAGTCAAATTGATGGACAATAAAAAAAGTCTAGTGCGACGTCTTTCTGGCAGTTTTTGTATTTTTCCAGTACGGATTTTATTCAAGTTTATAAAAAATAAACATTTTGGCGTAATTATTTCTGATGCAACATGAACAATTGTGGCTTATAGTCAAGTTTGGCTTTTATATGTGCATTTTTTTCTTTTTAAAGTTAATGGGTGTGGCTTATATTCATGGTATTCATTAGTAGAATCAGTATTTGATTAATATATTTTGTCCAATTTTACTTAAAAAGCAGAGCTGTTATTGTTGGCTAATTTTCTAGCCAACAATAACTACAAATAACTAGGCTACAAAAGATAAACTATTAGTGATGCAGCAATATAAAAATTATTCTGATATTATATGTGTTACGTGCTTATAAATATTATTTTACTCTGGCATTTTTTCTGTAGTTGCAGTGGCATTTTTAATCAATCAAATCAATCAAATTGTATTTGTATAGCACATTTCAGCAGCAAGGCATTTCAAAGTGCTTTACATAATTAGAATAAAAGTAAAAACAGAATAAACAGTTAGAAAGAGAAAGAGATTTTGAAAAAGATTAAAAAAGATAAAAACATTATTAAAAGTAAAAATAAAAACATTAAAAACATCGATCCACGTGAGGACTTTCCCTTATGGGGTTTCCTCCTCGAACAGAGTTTTAGCAGAGCGACATCATACAACGATTCTCAAACCTCAGAGATTTTGCATTCTACAAGGATTCTCAAACCTAAGACATTAAAACCCGCAATTTAGCCATAAGCAACTCTAAACAGGCGGGTTTTAATTTGAGACTTAAAGGTACTCTGAACTTTAATAAAGTTCTACATTTAAAGATAAACATTTAATAGACTGACATTTTGAATACCATTGCTGTCATTTAATCAATAAAAAAATAGAAATATATGAACGCTGATTGCTTCATTAAATTTAATAGACATCATATGAAGTGTAAAATGTCAGGGCATGGATGTATATTAACTTTTTCAGCTTGCTGATTGTATTTCTACAACAGATGGGTAAAACTGTGAGGCTTTTATCCAAAGCGCTTTACAATTTGCCTCCCACTCACCTATTCTCACACACAGCCGTGTTAATGTCGCCCTTCAGAGTTTTGCATTTCAGAAACATTTTCCACCTCTTGTAGCTACATTCAGTGTTTGTCTAAATCTAAACTTGAGTCAAGCAGAAGTTTTTACTCTGAAGTTGAATTTTTCTCTCCTGTGGACAAAACGCCATGAGTCTTGGTGCCGTCCGAGGAGAAAGTGGCTGGTAATTAAGGTCACCTTGAAGGAGACTTTTACCAGAGAACCTGAGAACAAGCAGCTGACCTGCTGAACGACCCGCTTTCATAACTGTGAGCAATCACAACTCATCCGCTTCAGCTAAAATAAGTCTTCCCTTTAGTTGGATTATGCTCTTAAACACATTTAGCAGCAAACTGAAGACTGATAGGAACACGATGAACATTAAAACAACTTAAACAGAGAGGACAGCCAGAATCTGTCTTTAATCATAAAAAGTATTAAAAATCAGTCATTGTAGAAAATTGGAATCAGCAGGTAAGGCTTTTTAAATATCGGTGATTAACGATCAGCCAGAAAACTGCAATCGATAACAGGTATTACTTCTTAGTATGCAGGTAGGATGAACAATGTTTTCAGCGACTGAAAGATAACTAAATCCCACCATTTAGGTTTTAGGTCCTAAACAGGCGAGTCAGTGGTTCACTGCAGTTCAGTAAAACCAGAACTGCCCACACCGCCACACAAACCACCAGCTGACTTCATCTTTGTCCTCTGAACAAACAGCAGTTCTTTTCAAACAGCATGTTTTAACTCCATCCATCCAGCGTTTTCTCTCCTCCTAAAGCCTCTCTGCTCTGCTGAGCAGGTGCTGAATGACTGCAACAAAACGCCTCCCTAACAAGCAACAGAAAACACTCCCTCCTCCTCCTCCTCCTCCTCTTCCCCCAGCCCGGACTCGGTTTGACTGCATAAATTCACTTCAGGTGGTCATTCTCAGCAGCTGGGCAGTAACTCAACTGTATTTGCTGAATAAAATCTGCTGTTATGAGAGTTTTACTCCCAGATTTCTTAAAGATTTATTTTTCTGCCAACATGTTTGTCTTCCAAAGGCACTAAAGCTTTTTTTATACCGAGGCCGACGGGAAACGCGTGTTGAGGGGGGACCTGCAGGGTCGGGCGAGGAACCTGTTATAACTGCTTGCAGTTCTAGTTTTATTTGTGTTTTTTAGATTATTTATTTATGTCATGTCTCTGTTCTGCAAGCCGAGGAGCTTTGTTAAAAAGAAAATATTTTTTCAAGTTCAGAATATATTGATGAGTCCTGAGCCGTTAGCAGCGAGAAAATATAATTCAATAACACACTGCTGGATAAATTATTCATTATGCATTTCTGTGCTGCTGTTTTATGCTAATTATCAACCATTAAACTGATTCATCCTCATAATGACCTGTAATTGACCGATTTTTGTATGGTTTTGTATGATGCTTTTATTTGGACCAAGTATTCAGCTGTTGGATGTTTTAAACACTGAGAGAATCTGCATGTCTGCCCTTGTTTGCATGGCTGAACACAACATTTCCAGTTTATTAAATACATTCTCACTCCTTTTTCAGCTCAACCAATCTGATATTTTTTTATTGCAGCATCTAGTTTGTTTAGATTGTTAATCTACTAATCTATTAAGTATTGAAGACATCAGCTTTCTTCCTCGTTAACACAGTTCTAATAGGGTTATTGACACGACATTCACACCTGGTATTTGCAACAACCCTTTTTATCTATGCATACAAAGATATTAAAATAATTTAATTAAAATAAATGTGATTTGAAATTATTAATGCAGGGAAATGGAGATTGGCCTTGAGTGTTTCCGTTCCTTCTGTATTTTTTCCCCTTTTTTCAATTCATAGAAGAGAATTTGTTGCTTCATGTGTCTAAGCGGCTCAGCGCTGCCCTCTATCAGTGAGACATGGTACTTTCTGCCTCACCTGAGCATTTTCACTGCACATTTATGGCTGATCAGAAACACTAAGTGTGTCACACTTTTATAAACGTACAGAAAATGTGTAATCAAACAAGTACATTAGCGAAATAAAGACAGACAGCAGTGGACATGCGCCAAATGCCTTTCACTTGAGATACAGCGCCCCCAGAGGTGAGGCGCAGCACTGCACTGCCTCACCCCAATTTTCTTTTATGTATTTCAAAAGGCAATTTCGACCATAAAAATATTGAAATTACCAATAAGAAAAACAATGTACAGAAAATGTAAGTGTTCAGATTGATTTTATTTGTATTTTACTTCTCGTGGCCTTAATTTCTCCTTATTAGGACTACAACTGTCTGCCACTCTTGATGTCACTGATATAGTAAACAGTACAATAATGTACTACCACAGTTTGTTTGAGTTTATCTGAAATTATCAATGAGGATAAATGAACTTTTATATCTTTTTGTGTTCAATTTAAAGGTCATGTATCTACGAGCAGAACGAGCTGTAGAGGCGATGAAGAGGGTGATTTGGGTCAGGAACCATATGTGGTTCTAATTTGGATTCATTTCTGATTATTTTCAAAACATCTGCAGCCTGAGCGGTCGTCTTGCATTTTAACCAACTTTTATGATATTATTGTGAGACATGCGTCATAATAAAAGCTAAATGCTGTAAATCTGGACGTGAAAAATGGCTGAACTTTATAACTATGAAAAATGTGAACGAATCACTGCAGAATCCAACCACTCCTGGTTCTCGCTAAACATCCAAACAGACGTCAGTACAGAAGCTGAAGTCGATGCAAAAAGATATTTCTATTAGTTCTACTTCCTTTTTATCAGCTTCCTTCCTCAGCTCTCATTGATGAATAATGTAGGAAAATGTCTTGTTGGAACTAGTACATTTTTATCAATATTAAGGAATTATTTACTTTAAACAAACTGCCATGTCTTGCTAAAGAGTTACTTAAGTAAACTAAGATATTTACACTAGAAACTCGACAAAAATACTTAGTAATATTTTGTGTTTTTGCAGTTCAGTAGTTTGAGACTTTATTGTGAATCTCTTAATAACCTTCAGGGTCTTGTCCAAGAATTAAAGTTCAACAAGTCCATCAGCAATAGTTTTCTTTCAAATAAATGACAGGTCTTTGTCATTTCACAACATGAAAGTTAGTGAGTCTGGTAAATTTCAGGAAAGTTTTTCTTTTTTTTATGTTGTTTTTTTTTCCAACTGGAGTCACACAAATCATCAAACATGATGATGAAACTGCCTTTCAAGCGGGCTGCCCCAGGAGAGGCAGACCAAGTGTTCCCTCTGCTGCAGATTAGCCCACATCAATGCTTCCCAGAGTTCAAATAGCAGACGCATCTTAACATCAAGTGTTCAGAGAAACCCTGTGAACCAGCCCTGCATGGTCAAACCGCTGCAACACAAAGAAGAAACAAGTTACTGGGGACAAAAAACACAAGGAATATACATTTAACCTGGAGAAATTTGTGCTTCGTTTGGAGCATTTCAAATGTTGGTGGGAAACTAAATTAAACAGCTATGATGTTGACCAATCAATAATGACTTATTGATTTGATTTGATTGATTTTCATTGTCCCTTTTGCCCAAAACTGATTTGAATCCCAAGTTATTAAAGTGAAGAAGCTAATGGAGAATTTTTACAATTAAAAAAGTTGGAGTGAGAAAAATGCAGATGAATCGTTATTTATGTAAACTTAAGCTATTCAAAAATATCCATCCATTATCTTTCACTTAATCCGGTTCAGGTCGCGGGGTCAGTTGGGCTGCTGACCCCGCGACCTGAACCGGTCGGTTGGTCCGGCTCCTCCAGGGATCCCAGGGCGTCTCCAGGCCAGCGTGTCCTGGGTCTCCATCTGGGTCTCCATCTGGGTCTCCCTCTGGGTCTCCATCTGGGTCTCCATCTGGGTCTCCCTCTGGGTCTCCCTCTGGGTCTCCATCTGGGTCTCCATCTGGGTCTCCCTCTGGGTCTCCTCCCAGTAGGACAGACCCAGAAAACCAAACCAGGGAGGCGTCCATTTTGTCCCAATGTCCCCCTCCACCAACCTAAAGGACATCAGATGTCCCAGTCGTATTGGACCGGCATATTTTTTAGTTATTTGTGTGTTAAGAGGCATTGTTGTGTATTAATATTTGGTAAATGCAAATTTAGCCAGTTTTCTGTTTTTAAGATATTATATCTTTATCTCGCTCTAGCTCTATGTTTAGATCTATATATCTGTCTATCTTAATATATCTATGTCTGTATCTATATATTTGTCTATCTTTTAATATATCTATACATATCTATAAATACATATAGATATTGATAGATCTACCTATTTCTACATCTGTCTATAGATATATATAGAGATCTATTTCCTGAGTGTGAATTTTCACTAGGAGTGAGTTTTTAAAGAGACAGAGGCCTCATTTCAAGGCATTAAATTACAAAGTCAGATTTATTTTCAGTCACATTTGATGTAGCATTTTTATAACTGAAGGTAGAATTGTTACTAATTGTGCTTTAAAATGGTACTTTGTGCCTAGAAAATACACAAGTACTGCCCTAATTAAATGGTAAAATTAAGTCTGGACAACAGTCTTGGATTTTCTTGTTGAATAAAAACGAATTATTTTCTTTGTGCTTACATTCCTAGATACGTCAGCCGAAGCAGTGCCCAGAAATGCTCTTCTTCCTCTGCAGAATGCTAGCTGGACATTTGAGGGCGCTGTGCTGGACCACCAGCGCTCTGGACATGTTGGACTCTCCTCTGCCTGGTATGAAACTCTGGATTTACTCTAGTTACCTGTGACAGGTTCCATGAATTATCACAGCTTTAACTGACTTGGATAAAAAGGAAACATGTTGGACTTCAGGTTCAATTTTTAATCAAAGCATCGGAGTTGCTGCAGGGATAAAATTAATATTGATGGTTGTCTTTCAAACGTTTTCTTCTGCAGTGACCAGCTACACATTTACTGTACGGTAGCACGTTGCTGAAGCGTGAAGAGAACATCCACCATCTGTAGGAAGTGTCAGGCCTTTGCTTTGCCAGAGTAATGCCTCTATTTTCTCGTCTTTCCCGCTACAGAAGCCGAATTTCTGTCTCAGATACACTCCCATCTGTGTGGCACTGCAAATCAGAAGAAACGGCACTACGGTGAGCCGGACCCGACACACACCCACACTGAGCTCCTCTGTTTCTTTGTGTCACAACTTTAAAAGCTTGTCACATCGCCTTTTCCCACTGATTCACTGTGAGTTCTAACAAATCTGCAGAGGCCAAAGAGGAAAGCCACCGCAGCACCTAAACTCACACTCTCGCATTTCAGAAATAACACACAAGGCAGCGAGAATCTACCCAAATGGCAGCCCTCAATAATACGTAGTATAAAAATTACAGTCCCACTGGTGGAGGCTTTGTTCTGTTATCCCGACCTCATTTTCTATATTGGATATGTGCCTGTTCTTTTGATTCATGTGTGCCTTTGTGCTGTATCTCACAGAAAGCTGCTCAGAGGAGGCGGCACACACTGCAGTTAGAACACTAATAGACCTCGGGGTGAGTGACAGCCTCCCTCTCGCTCTGTGTGTGTGTGTGTGTGTGTGTGTGTGTGTGTGTGTGTGTGTGTGTGTGTGTGTGTGTGTGTGTGTGTGTGTGTAAATCTGTCGGCTGAGAATTACAGCTCCACTCAGCGCTGAGGCTTCAGGTACAATTCAACCGTCCGTTGGTTCAGACCGGGTTCATATATTAGTGCAGAAAACCTTGAAATGCTTAAATTTTGTTGTGGTGCTTTCAAGGTATAGATAAGTGTAGGGAATCTAATTTTGTCGCTTTCTTGTTGAGTTTCTGTGATCTGGTTTTTAAAAGTTTGAGGAAAGTACGTAACGGGATGAGTGACATGACACAAATATTACACAACATTTATTTTTCCTTTCACAATAAAATAATCGCTCCTATTGAAAGACACAACCAGACCATGTTTATTTACATACTAAAGCTGACCCATTAGGCTTCCTTGAACAGGTTAGAATGAGTCTGTGGTTTACACAAAATCCATCCATCCATTTTCTTACACCCTTGTCCCTTAGTGGGGTCTGGAGGGTTGCTGGTTCCTCTCCAGCTTCATTCCGGGCGATAGGCGGGTCACTCTGGACAGGTCACCAGTCTGTCGCAGGGCAACACAGAGACACACAGGACAAATAACCATGTACACACACTCACACCAAGGGCCAATTTAGACAGACCAATCAACATGACAGTCATGTTTTTGAACTGTGGGAGGAACCCGGAGAAAACCCACGCATGAACAGGGAGAACATGCAAACTCCATGCAGAAAGGCCAGGGCCGGGGATCGAACCCAGAACCTTCTTGCTGCAAGGCAGCAGCTCTACCAACTGTGCCACTGTGCAGCCCGTTTATACAAAACGTTTATTAAATTTTTTTGCACAAAAATAATTTTTAGATAATGAGATTTCCTTCCTGAATGAGCTGTTGTAGGGCCTCTTGTCACTTTAAATCCAGATAATCTGCTTCTGGCCACGACCAAAACCCAACATTTACACTCACACATGACCATAGTTGCAAACGGATATACACAACTGTACATCTTTGAAAAGCAAAAGTAGAGCCTTCTGTACAACCAACAAGACAGTAAGTCAAAAACAAAACACTTTTCTTTTTAAGCAGTACAAACAGCAGCAAAACCAGCTGATCAAATGTTCTGGAGCTTAGCTTGGGTTGCTCATATTATAGACACCAAAAACATTGATTTATTGCCAATAAACTACTGAGTGTTTTTAGAAGCAATTGAGATGCAGATGGAAGGATAATAATGCGCAATAAGTAAATTTTACATAATATGAATATCCTTTAATTCACCACTTGGATACTCTGAGCTAAATCCATTGATCAAACGTGAACTAGCTCACTGTTGGTCATCAGTTTTGAATTTCATATTTAGTAAACCTAAATATTAGTGATATTAGTGTCTAATTTTAAGAAGAAAATCAAAGTTAGTGCTTTGCTTTTACTTAATTACATAAATATAAAACATGAAGAGTGAGGGTTTTGGTTTGGTAACACTGACTGACATGACACTCATAAACCTGACAAATACCTGTTATGAATGTTTACGCCTGTAAATAATTACACTTTTAATGCAAAGTTGCATTAAAACTTGTATTAAAAGTCCATTAAAATTGTCAACGTTCTCATTAACGGCTTACGTTTTGTATTTACTCAGATTACCTTTAAATTGTATTCGATTATCTGAAACATTTAAGTTTAGCAAAAACAGAAAGAAGTCTGTAATGCTTCTTACATCACTCTATATGGCAGTTTCGGTTTTTGCGATATAATTAAAAAATATCTTGTCTAAATAAAGACATCTGAGTCTGGCGCTGCAGCTATGAAGGTGTTTATTTAGCTAAGAATCGTTGTTGATTTTACCGCGGGAAACAGTCTGCGTACTTGACTGAGGTTAAACAAGTAAAGAGCTATTTTTAAGGTTCTCCTCTGGTGACATTTTCCTGTGGGTTGTCGATGTGAAAAACTCTCACACACGCAGCGGAGCGAGGATTAAACTCAAACTTTGATCAGAACAGATAAACTCCGCGTGTTTGTTGTGAGGGATTATCACTCTGCAGCTTTCAAAGGCAATAAAAGTTGTTGTTTTCCATCCAGTCCAAGATGGAGGGTAGAGAATGTTTTTTCTATTTGTTTTTTCTGTAGCTGATGAGAATACGAGCATCTGGCGTCTCCGTCTGCTGATATTTTGTAAACGGCTCCAAATGATGAGGAATCAGAGGGGCAGACTGGCTAATCTGCATCGGAGTCGACACTAAACCTACAGGAGGAAAAACGCTAATTGGTTTTTAGAAGAAAGTGTGGAGTTATAAATCTGTATTATTCTCTGAATCTGTGTCTCCACTGTAACTTCAGAAGCTCCTTCTTTAAAAATAGAGAGTCATTGACCCATATATCTGCAAAGATCCCAGGAGGTTATTATTCAGTTTACTATTGAGGTTATCAGTCACCCTGGTCTCGTCTCGTCCCTCATATCGGTCAGGCGGCGCGTCGACGAGCTGCGAGCCAAACCATAGAAGAAGAAACGCTTCTGGTGCTTAAAGACCAGAACGGACTGTCGGACTTTTGTCTCTCTCCTTTGGCCTCATTATTTCAGTTTGCTCAGTTATTGTTGTGTTTGCTAAGAAAATAAAATAAAATTAGGAGAATACAGTCATTCATACCAGAATGAAGTTGAAATATGGGGCGGCACAGTGGCGCAGTTGGTAGAGCTGCTGCCTTGCAGCAAGAAAGTTCTGGGTTCGATTCCCGGCCCTGGTCTTTCTGCATGGAGCTTGCATGTTCTCCCTGTGCATGGTGGGTTTTCTCCAGGTATTCAGTTTACTCCCACAGTCCAAAAATAGGACTGGTTAGTTTCTCCAAATTGTCCCTGTGTGTGTGGTTGTGTCCTGTGTGTCTCTGTGTTGCCCTGTGACAGACCGGTGACCCGTTCAGGGTGACCCGCCTCCCGCCCAGAATGTCAGCTGGAGAGGAACCAGCACCTCCTGACCCAACCAGGGGACAAGGGTGCAAAGAAAATGGATGGATGGAAGTTGAAATATGAGGATAAAGTTGTAAATTACAGCCTCATTTTGGTTTTAAGACCTTATTCTCATATTATTTCAACTTTACTCTCATAATATAATTTTATTCTTAAAATATGACTTTTTTTCTTTTTAGACTTTATTCTTGTAATATAAAGATGTTATTTTCAAAATATGAAAATATGACTATTCTGATTTAAACTTTTTCTTGTAATATTTATTCTCATAATACAACTTCATTTTGTATTATTTCTCATTTATTCTCATGACTATTTTCCTTTTATTTCCACTTTATTCTCATATTAACTTTATTCTTTTATTTAGACTTTATTCTCATTACTTTCTTTATTAGTAATGAAAGTACTAATAAAACAAAAATATTACCATATTCTTTCTAGTTTATTTTTGTAATACTATGACTTTATTCTTGTATTATTGCAATCATAGCAAGATAGTCGCATTTATTCTCCGTGTTACGACTTTCTTATAAATTTCTCATATTTTTATTACAAATAAAATTAGGAGAATAAAGTTATTCACATGTTTTGTTTTGTCATTAGAATGACCCCAACAGTTCATGTTTTTTAGGTACAGATTGTATTTTAACCCTGTGTAGGATTAAAACCAGTGATGACTCAGAGGCTGCAACTGCAGTTTCCTCTGACGTTTTTATTTTTACGTTCATTGTTTTTTTAATTCAGGTCCTTCTGCAGACGCGTCAGACGGGAGTCGTCTTCCTCGGTGTTAGTCCTTTGTTCCAGTTGTCAGAGAACCGGGAGAAGCTGCAGCGCTTCATCTCTCAGTACCTCTACAATTAATGTTAAATGCGCAGAATGACTCAAGGCCTCCGCTTTGTTCTGCTGAAAAAAATCTGACCTCGTTCTGTGTAGTTGTCAGAAAAATTCTTTGTTCTGTTAACTAAAATAGTCACTGAGTTAGAAGCAGCTGTCTTTGTTTTAATTGCATTTTATAATTTTACTTTTAAGCCATTTCTCAGCTGCAGGAGAGCATTACGAAGAACCTGTCATCAGCTGTTCCTTACATGTAAAATGTTTTAAATAAAGAAGTTCTTGGTTCATCTTAAATTCAAGCAGCCTGAGCTCTTTAAGGGTGATAAGTCATTTTTTTCTGAGGATGTCTCCCCCCTGGACGTAGATCATCCACGCTGAGTCAGGCCTCTGGAGAGACGCTTCGACTCTGGACATCCAGACAGGAGAACAATCGATTCCTCGCTTTGATGGGAGTTTTTCTGGCAGCCGCTATTGTTTGCTGTGTGCAGCTGACTGTTTTTACAGTGCAGAGCGAGTGGAACTGCTTTTCACCCTCAACTCAGGAACAAACCACAGCTGTGACGTCTGAGTGACGGTACGACTTTACCGCCACCCGGTGGCACTTCTGAGGAACTGCAACCAAATTTCTTTGTTTAAACCTTTTTGCAGTTTTTGCAAATTAGCAAGAGGACTTCATTTATGTTTGACATTTGAAGTTAATTCAATTCAAAATATGAACTGAATTAATAAATATAAAAAATATATATTTTTTAGATCTATTGGTGATATATTTTCAACATTTTGTTCTTTTAGAGCTACAAAACATTGTTTCAGAACCACTTTTTAAAAATTACATAAGCACCCCTACATTTAAATCAAGCAACAAAATATCTGCTGGCTGTTCAGAAAATGGTATCTGAATAGAAAGTTTAGTGGAAGAAAAGAATTTGGTAGAAAAAGGTGCATAGGTTTCAGACAGAGCTGAAGCTAAATTAATTCAAGAGTTCAGAGAAAGTCTCTGTTTAATGGCTACTGTACAGAAGTAAATGATGATTTTTGGTTGGTATTTTTTCACTGAAAAGCAAATTGCATTTCTGCCACATTCACATTTATCTCTGCAAAACGGTCTCACTGTCACAATAGTCAGGATAGTTGTAGGATTTAATACTTAATTGAAACTCAAATGTCAAAAAAACTAAATTTGAGATTAATCTCCTAATTTCTGAGATTTTTATAGAAAATGTTGGACTTCTGAAACTCAGAAATGCATCGTTGTCTTGGTGAAAATGTACTATTCTTTTTTTTTTCTATAAGTCCCAAGTCCTTTTTTTTTATCACTCACAGAGTTGAGGAGCTTCAAAGTAAAAACGTGGGATATTTTTGGAAATGCCCTCAGGTTTCCCTCTACTAGACAGTAAACTGATCAGTTGTGTTGCATCTGGACAATTTTCCAGCTGGACTGAAAAAAACAACAAAAACACGTTACTAATATCACAGCCAACAAAAGTGCCATGTGAAAAAAATGGTGAAACGAGGAACTATGTCCTCGAAATGGATGGACATAAAACACAAACTTTATGTAATGAAGAAAAATGTGAACAGTGCTGGAAAAAAATTAACATGTTCTTAGTAATTCACCACATATCAGTGTTTCGTTCTGCACACTGTATATTTTTAATCATGACCCAAAACCTTAGATTTTTTCCATCTTCTGCTTGTTTTGCATCTGTTTTAAATCCAAATATTAAATAAAAATAGTTAAATTGTTACAAATCAAACTGAAGAGCAGCTAAAAGTAATAAAACCCAATTATTAACGATTATATGACAAACGCTCATAAGAAGCTCAAATAAAACCATCTAATGTTTTACTAGTTGTAAAAAAAATTAAACTGAGCAACAATTAAACCATTCATAAATATTCTCTTAAGCAGTTTGATATTAATTTTAATCTTCTTGTTGCACAATTTTGACTAATCTTGCTTTCTTTGATGTATAGATCTTAATTTTAGTTTAATTTTCCACAAAAAAATCTAATTATTGTTATACAAAATGTCTTCAGTCAGATGTTCCTCTTCAAAAAATGTCAAACTGCATTTATTGAACCCAGACAAACAGATATATTAGTCCCCTGCAGCCGTCTGTGGGTGGTAATTAAAGAGAGCTTCTGCGCTTTGAGCTGCAGGGAGATTAAACACAAAGTTCTTAATACCGATTAGAAATTCTCCTTCCGGTAACACGGATATTTTAATTCCATTATAGTTTGTGCAATCTTCCTTTGTCATGAAGTAGCTGCCACGCGAATCCTCTACATTTGGAAATAAAAAATGGACCGTTTATTATCCTTTTTTTCGGTGCGTTGAAGTTGGTCCAGAGGTTCACGGTTTGTGCTGTACATCATGAGTGGGCGGCTGCTGATGGACACTTTACCAGCTGGTGAGTCAGTAGGTTGAGTCACTAATTACTTTGTTTCATGTTGTAGTAAAAATACCACATTTCCCTCTTTGTTACTATTAAACACTTACAAATAAAACAAACTAACTTAATGTATTTTTTTTTAATTATTTTTCAGTTTCCTGCTGAGTTTAAACCACCTTGTTGATGATGGAGCCGATCTGGTCAATCTGGCACTCCACTACATCGCCTCTCTGAAAGGAGACAGCAAAACATTAGTTCAGTTTAAATTATTTATTCCTTACTAGTTTTCCTAAACATGCAACCAAAGACAACAGAGCCTTCATCTTGATAAAATCAACAGTTTTAGAATCACATTTATTGAGGGACAATAAAGGTTATTTCTGTTCTTTTTTTTAGAAAAGTAAAGGTGCTCTGTAAAAATATTTACACCCCCTGAGCTCTAGATTCACAACTTGTCATGTTACCACCACAAGCCTCTGTTTTTATTCAAAAGACCATAATAGTAGCACATAATACTGAAGTAGAAGAAATAATAGATTTTTTTAAAATCTAAAGGTGCGTCAGCGTTCTCAGTGTTCTGCCAACCGCCATAAAAAGAAGAAGAAGAGCTCAGTGTTTGTGGCTAACGGTGGAGCTTAGCTTACATATTTGAAGTTATCCGGCCGGAGCAACATAATAACTTAATCATCATATAGTCCATCATGGTTGTCGTTTTTCTTCCCACTTGTGTGTATCAGGATGCAGAATAGTGAGATTTGTAGAGAATCAGTGACGTTCAGTTCGGATGAATGAGACCTGGACGTTATGGTCGCATTTGAATCGGATACATATCAGATATGGGTCACATTCAAAAGAGAATCCAACCTGTGCTGTTCACACTGCCATGAAAAGATCGGATACAGGTCGAAAAAATCAGAATTGTGTCACTTTAGGCTGCAGTGTGAACGCAGCCTAAAAAGAGCCAAATGCTTTAAAAAAAAAAGAAAGACTAGGCCATTTTTTGACAATAAGTTGATTTTTGGTGTCTGGAAAATTAGCTGTTTAAAAACCCCAGTTTAAGTCACAATCGACAGGCACAGTGCCTTTACCTACCAACCAAAGCCGAGCTCCAGCACGTTTGGTCAGCTGGTTTTGCTGCTGTACGCACTGTACAATGGCTGCTGGAAAAGACAACCGTTTTGTTGTTGACTTGCCATCCAGAAACCACTTGCTGCATTCTTGTTGGTTACGCAGAAAGCTCCACTTCTGCTTTTCAAAGATGGACGGTTGTATTATTGTGCATCTGTTTGCAGTCATTTGCACATGCAAGTGTAAACCTTGAACTGGGTGGCGTGGCCAGCAGCAACATATTTGAATTTAAAATGACAATAGGCAGAACAGAGCAGACTAAAATGTCTTATCTGGGAATGCTTTTGTGCAAAAAATATAATGAACATGTTTTGTTTTTCCCTTTAACATATCCTAACCTGTTCAAGAAACAGGTTAGGATACCTATAAAATTTACTCTTTTTTTTTTTTTTAAATGATTCACTACTTTCTGTTTCTTGGCCACATAAAAATAACCATTTTTGTGGCTGCAACTTGACAAACTGTGGAAAAGTTCAGGACGGTCTGAATACTTTTACAAGGCGCCGTGTGTCACATGGAAAACGGTACATCTATTTTAAGGAATGCTCTCCTGTTACCATTATTACTTAATTAGCTTTTTGTCTGCCTCAACATTTGGTCAAGAATGGTCAAACCCCATGGGAATGGATAAAGGGGAAGCAGGAAAAACAAAAACCGCTCCAAAAGAAATTGAATCATGCTGCCGAGTGCAAGATCTGCTAATTAACAAGGCGGTACTGCGCCAGAATCTCATCCCCTTCTTTATTTTTTGGCCCATTTATGAGCAGGAATGAAGCTTGATACTCACAGAAAAACTAAGCTCTGCGCTAATTGTACGTCTCATGCAGCGGCTGGTATGAGTCACTATGCTAAAATCCACTTTTCTGTGATTTAGGAACTCATTAAAAACATGTTTTGTTGTGAACAGTAGAGCTGAAGTGAAACGGCTCCTATTTTTACACTGAGGTTGTGCAGAAAAGTTGCATTAAAAAGGCTGACGTCAGCTGCACTTTGACATTTTCACTTTGGGCTTTCATAACTCGCCAGGATTTTTTATTTTATTTTTTTTGGCCTTCCGGTAACAACTTTCCCTTTGACAACGGTTATAAAACAAGCCAAAGCATGATGAGTCCACCCCCATAATCACCAAGTGGGAAGATGTTCCTTTCACAAAGCTCTGCTGTTTGAGGCCTCCAAGCATACAGTTCATACCTACATGCTATTTTTACTGCATTATTCCATTTCAGCAGAACTTGTGACGCATATTGTTAGCTGCATGCAATAAAGTTACACTTTTATACACGTAGTTCATATTTCTGTGTTCTTATTTAGTCTGGGAAAAGTTAGGAATTTAGATATTTTCCAGGTCTGGATAAAGATGAAGAGTGAAAACAAAACATACCTAACCTGAGTGAAGTTCTGCAAACCAAACAAAATCTATGTCAAATATTTATGCAGCAAACCTTGTTTGTGCCACTAAAACTTTAAATGTTTCCAGAGGTCATCAGAGGTCAACCAGCTGGTCCACATTTACAAAATCAAACAAATTAAAAGGAAATTAATTTGTTAATTTCCTTTTAATGTTGGGTAAAAGCTTCCAGAAGTCAAAGATCAACAATAAAAGGAAATTAATTTGTTAATTTCCTTTTATTGTTGATCTTTGACTTCTGGAAGCTTTTTTTTTTTATCTTAAAAATAACAGCACAACAGAAATCTTTGCTGCACAAAAGGCAGCACAGTAGATTGACTGGCTGACCTTTGACCTCTGGAAACATTCAGTAATATCTTTAACATGATGGTGGCACAAAAGGAGAATTTTTGCTGCACAAACATTTGACACAATTTCACATAATTTGCAACTTCACTCAGGTTGGGCGTTAATCTGAGTTTTTACACCTGAATAAAACGAACGTTGACAGAGTTGATCAGGTGGTTGAAGAAGGGAATTAGATACAGTGATATTCACAGAATTAGAATAAATCTCCCATTGAGTCTCATTCATCAGATTAAAAATACCTTCAGGTACGTAGTAAATATACTTTTAGTTAAACCCACATAACATTTCCATTTCTTTATTGGTCTGATGTAATTTTCTGAGTTTAAATGTCTTTTTGTGAACTGAAAACAGAAATAAAAACTTCCAAATGTCCATCTGTGTGAAAATAATCTATATAAATGAGTTTTAGAAGATATACATATGTTAATTTACTGAATGGATCTGGAAAGTTGCAGGAGGAAAATGTCCTGCTGTTATTGGCATCATGCATGAATCACCTTAAGAAAGGCGGGTGGGTTCCTGAAAACTCCCACACCGGGAGGAGTTCCTGTCAGGAACACGTCTCCTGGAGTCAACGTCACAAACCTGGAAGACAAAACATTTTCTATAAAAAAAGAGCCTTGAAACAGCATTAAAAAGATCAAGCTGTTGCAAAACAAACAGATAATAGTGATTTACTTTCAAATCTGGGAAATAAAGACGTTTAAAATAACTAGTGCCAGTTGTATTTTTGAAAGGAGCCAGAAATGTGTTGCGAGTTGCCAGCAGGACATTCGTTGTCCCTCCAGCAAAGGAGTGAGAGGCTTTACTGTCCAAAAATGTAGAAATCAGATTAGCGACGCTCCAGTTGGTTGGCTGGTTTTGAGTGAAATGTTCCAGTCGATGTTGGGTAATTCTCTGCTGAAGCTTTTGATTTTGGTTCAGAGATGTGAAGACAAAACTGTGTCTCCATTAGGGAATCAAAAGCTGCAGATTGCATCTGTGGCTTACTTTGAGACCCAAGCAATCAGCGCTGCGGTCTTGAAGATCATCTGGCTGGTGCTGCTGCTCTGCACCGTGTCCCCGTTAACCAGGCAGCGGATCCCCAGGTTATGAGGATCTGGAGGAGAAAAGGATGAACACAACACATATCCTCCTTCAAACACTTGATAAAGACACACATTCACAAAGGATGGGACTTTAACCTGTTAATTCTGATTCATTACAAAGATTTTAAAACACTAAACACAATGAATCACTTTTTTTGTGTTTTAGTTTATTGTATTTGTATGAGATGTTTGCTGCTGCTGGCTGTGCTCCCCCTACTCAACGTTTACAGAAGCCCAACTATACAACCATACGTCTGTGAAAAGCATTAGGGGAACTTTGATGTTTCACTGCAAAACTAAATGTATTTTTTATCCAAAAAACTCTGTTGATCACGGACGCTGAGCTAATGCAGATGTTTTCTCCTCTGATATATTTAAGACGACCACAACTCACTGTTTGCTGCTTGTTAACTCACAAAACCCACTTTATAATTTATCTGGTCAACTTATAGATCACTAATGTACTTAGGGCTGAATAATAATATTGATAACGCGATATATATCAATATTTTCTTTCCTAGAAAAAAAGTATCGTAACATCCAACTGTCACCTTGTTCCCTCACTGCTTGCTTCACCAGGTCATCAGGCTTAGAGTGATTCCTTCAGATGTTCAGGTTAAAAAGG
>CAEGAF010127789.1:0-11519 GCA_903067075.1 Micropoecilia bifurca
AGTTTTAACAAATATGTAAAAAACTTTTTTTAAATAAAAGTTACATACTTCAGCTTTAATTATTTACAGTTAGCACTGTAAATAATTAAAGCTGAAGTATGTAACTTTTATTTAAAAGTTTGTCCATTAGAATTCTAATGGACAAAGTATCTCATAATTTATGGTAGGTTTTAGTTCCAAAGTGATTGATGTGCTCCATCCAGTCTAGGTTGGGCTTTCTTGCCAGTAAGAGTTAACAGACGTTTCAGTCTCTGTGTCTAAAGTTAGCAGAGAGATACCTGAAAAGACCTGAAGCAGCTACAAAGTCTCCTACCGACCACTTAAAATTATAATAAGAAAGCACTACAATTTTTGGTTGTAACATGACAAAATGCAGAAACTATAAGAAAGGTGTAAATACATTTTCATGTTTGTCAGTGTTGCTACATAAATGATGTATTTTACACCAGTGTTGAATATTTTGGCAGCAGTAGTGTCAATATATTCCATCTTCTGACTGCTTGTATCTCGAGCAGCACTGCAGCCTCTCCATGGAGCACAACTCGTATTTGTCGGGAAGAAGAGGAGGATGCCTGAATTTCATTTGAGTCTCAAATCCTGAGAGGCTTTGTATACCTCAGTCCGATGAATAGGCAAAACCAAATTTTTCAATTTATCACTTTTTGAATCGCCATTTTACTCAAATCAGACCCCTTGCTTTATTCTTCCAATCCTACACCTTTTCTTTTGAATTGCAGATTATCATAGAGGGCACTGCTGTGGGCGTGAGGAGTGAGCAAGTTCTCAAAATAATAATAATAATAATAATAATAATAATGAAAAAAAAATCCTAACTTTCTTTTCCCACTGGGAAATTGCCAAAATGTTCAGCAATTGTTGAAATTCAGGAACTAAAATGAAGAATTGTGTCTAGATAAAGTTCCTGTAGCAGTGCAGATGACTTCTGGCTGCCCTCTGTATGGGCTGAGTTTATCGTTCCTCAGGGTTTTTGGCCCAGTCGGCCACAGCAGACCAGGCGTGGTCTCAGTATTTGCTAATAACACTGACTGTCCTCCACTGAATAGTGAATTATGGTATCCTGGAAGACTTCTCACACTTCTAATGAATTTAACAAAATCAGGCTACATTTACAGGAACCACAGTCACATGTAAGTCCTGTAATTAATGGATGTTTTCTTCTACGAGGAATCCGTTTTGAAATAAAAAGCATATTTGCTATTTCAGCAACATGGCTTGTTTGCACACAACAATCTTACACAGTTTTGGAGTATGGAGAATCTGCATTAAGGAATTTCAGGTCAAGATAGAAATAACATTTAGACTTGCAGACTAACTCCTTTCCAATTTTGAAATGTGAAAATCTAAATTCTTAACCCCTTAACCCACACCGGAATCCTCACATGTCGTTTTTTCATTGTATTTTCTGGGGCTGAGATTTAAGGGTTTAAACTCTGCCGGTGGCAGCTTAGAGCCCCCCTTTTGATTGACACTGCATTCAACCAATAATGTTATGAAATGGCTTATACACTCCAGGTATTTAATGAGTGAGTAATTTTATAATATGATTCAAAGCTCAACATACCTGTGCCCCTTTAAGGCTGGTTTATATATATCTTAGAAAAACAAGTTGAAAATGAGGGGTTTTGCTGTATTAATCTAGGCTACATTTAAATGGGACATGTCTGCTGAAAAAAACAAAAAAGGGAAATGCTTGATTATTAAAGTTTTTATTTTTTCAATACATTTATTGGTTAAGCAGCATTTCTGATTGTGGGTTGCATCCATGAAAAATCTAGCAAATCCTTTTAGCCATGAGCTGGTCCTGTCCACATATAGCCTAGCTTAATGCTAATAGAAGCTACCTACAACAAAAAGAAAGGGGAAACGGTTGATTATTTCCTTTTCCTTTTGTAAGAAAATTGTATTTGTTTTTAGAGCAACACAGCTGACCCCTGAAAAACCCCAGCAGATCCTCTCTGCTGACAGCATAGCACCAATATAGGCTGTGGCTTAATGCTAATAAAATCTAGGCTTTATTAGCCCATTTGATCAAGTCCAACCACCTTTTGAGCTCACTTAGACATCAGAAGACATCATCTCAGTTTAATTCTGAACCCCGTCCACAATTTCACATTGCTTAAATGGAATAGTGTCTTTTTCTGAATATTCAGTGAAGGTTTGCTCACAAAACTCAAGGTAAAGTTTATCCCACACCTAGAATATTTGAATATATCATTAGTGAATCCATGTTATAATGAATTTTATTGTTTTTTTGGGGGGGTTATTTTTTTACATTTTAAGTTCTTAAGTAAAAAAAAAAAAATTGTGACCACATGCAGGACTCCACGGCATCCTGTGCTATTCTGAGAACATGGCTTGCGGGCGACTCGTGGTCCTTGAGGGCGACCTGGTGCCGCTGGGCGCTGCGTTGGCTATCTCTGCTTGCAGCATGTGGAAGCTGGATCTGTCCGTAAAGGAACAGACTCCAGGCCGGCGGCACTGTGGGCAGTGTGACTGTACAACAGCAGACACTTACATCGAGCGACTAACTCCCACTACACAGGTACGCCTGTAACCATTAATATGCATATGGAAAATGATTAAATGTGAGGCAGATAAAATGTGACGCACCGTAATGAATGGAAATTCTACAGCACATACTCAAGCACAATTAATCATTTAAGACTATCACAATGTCACATTTATCAGATTGCTGCAGGAAATCAGAGTAGTAATGAAAAATTAAGATGGCAGAAACGGCACGCTGCTTCAACACACGGCCAGGTACGATGGATCTCTGCCGCTGTGCATTTAAAACATAAAGGGATGAAAAACGCACCAGATTTAACTTTTTTTTTTCTTTGTCAAACTCTGCTCACAAGATTTAAACAGAGGGATAGAAAAGGTCTTCTGTAGGAACAAAACAAAACTGTATCATTTCTCACATGAATGAATGACGTCTGTAATGCGAGGAGAACGCGCGCTTACTTCTGTAGTTATGGTAATGGCAGGATCTCTGGTTAGTTTTCACGTAAAAGTTCCGAACTTTTTTAGATTCAGCAAATATAAATGATTGATTTTGAATTCTGCTGTGATCAGGACTTAAATATGGAATCTGTAAAAGGCAAATATGTATGGATCTATGGATGGATGGATGAAAATTCATGGAAAAGTGGATGAATTAATAAAAAGATGGATGATGAGGATGATGATAGATACATAAGTAAAGATAGAAGGATGGATGATGGATAAAGAAAAAGATAATACGTGTAAAAGAAAGATAATGGTTGGATGGATGGATTGATAAAAAGACAGATGAAAGGGTGGATAAATAAAAAGCAAGTTATGCAAAATGAAATCTGACAAATCTGATGTTTGGAAGTATTTCTTCATGTAAATCCAGACCAGACCTCCGTACTTTTCTGGTCTGGACAGGAGCTCTGACTGCGGCTCATCCATCAGCCTGTCCTGCCGTGTTGATTCATTCAGGTAAGAGTTTATGCAGCCCAGTTTAAAAAGCTAAATGGCTGCTTTTTCATCCAGCTGCTGGGATTCACATGATATTAGGGAAGAAGTCCATCACCTGACGTTACCCTACATTAACTTCCCCATGATTCCCCAGCCCTCCCTGTCTGGCCAGCCACACCCTTCAGAGACCCAATTCAGCTAAAATGTGATCACAAATTAAATTTAGGCCTCGTAGATGCAGGACGATTTCCTTAAGAGGTTGCATTAGATGCATTTTCTAATGGTACCTTGGTGACAAGTTGGACTCGCCTGAGATGTAAAAGGCTTGAATGTCACTTCAGTTCATTGATTTTTAGATCCCACTGAAGACACACTTTGAGGTTGGTAGTGAAGAACGGCGAGGGGAGGCGTGGTCAAGTGGTGCAGGGCGGGTTGGGGCAGGGCGGGCAGGGTTGGGTGTGACCACCATTTAACCGAAGGAGTCCATTTCTAGATCGACGAGACGTTAACTCTAAAACTACTGTCTGTTGAACAAAATTTGCTTTCAGCTTTTATGGAGGGAAAAGAGGGTGAAAGGTCAGGAACGAGCTGCTATTGGAGACCAAACATGTGCTCAGAAAGCAAACAAAACAAAAACAAACTCTGCATCCCAACTCGCTGTGTGCATTTTTGAGAAAAGAAGAGCTCAATCAATCTCAGACGTCAATATCCGTTTGCATCCCTTTAGCTGCACACGTTTTTCAGCTAATGAAATCTGTGCATGGCTCCCCTGTTATCGATTTCAGAGAGGCCCTAATTTGCCGCTTGAGATCAGGCAGCTCTCTTTCTGTTTCTCTCTCTCTGTCTCTTCCATCTCCCTCCTCCTTCAGCACCCTTCCGTTTTCCCCTCTCCTGTGCAAGCACACGCACACAAACACAAACACTTCTCGTCATGGGCGACGCTGTCGTGCCTCAGCCATGGTATCGAGTGGCGGCTGCAGCAGTAGGGAAATCTTGCAGGGCAAACTGTTTAGTGCAGTATCTGAAGTCGTTAGATGTGATTAATATGTGCTGATAGTGGCTGTAAGCCATCAGAAAGCTCTTTGTGTGCACATCTTACTTGGGGAACTATAAATTTACATTTTTGCCGTATTTTTGCCGTGTGTATCAGAGTTTTCGGACAGGACGTGTTTGTCAAAAGTGATGCCTTGATGTGATTTTGGTGTGATCAAAGAACCCCAGTGAGTAGGTCAGGTCCTTTTTATACATCGGACAACTTGTCACATGTTAATATGATGATCAAAAGGATTGTTGGCACAAAGGCTGTGATTTATATACAAAGAGCTGTTTTAAATGCTTACTTTGGTAATCGAGTAATAAAGTAAAAGGTTTCTCCTGTTATGTAGTAGCTTCTTAAGCTAGTAAAAGAATTGTATGAAAGAGAAAATATGAGTAATAAACAGTTCAGTTCCTTTTTTTATAGAAGAAAATATACTGTCGCTTAAAATGCAAAACAATGCAAACATTACTTTTAGTGTCAAGTTTGAAGTTTTGATAAGAAAATAAACTTAAATTGATATATCAGCAAACTGTGGCTTTTACACTTCAAATGCATTGTCAAGTTTTAAGTGTGAAAATGTTTTTCAATAAAATAGATTTTTCTAATATATTTTTTATTTCTTTTTTCATGTCATTGCGCATCTTGATAAGCTGGTAGAAAGGGACAAAATGGAGCTAGATATTAGAGAAACGCTGTGGTGGCGCAGGGGCAAAGCACAACCCACATATTGAGGCCTTGGTTCTCATGGTTGCAGGTTCAATTCCCAGCCTGGTGCCACATGTCTTCCCCTTCTCTCATTACCCTCTTTCCTGTTGGACTACCTTGAAATAAAGGTCTCTAGAGCCAACAAAACCTTAATAAAAAAAGCTAAAAACTGTGTGTTACATTAATAAGTCCAGCAGAGAGAAAAGTCTGACATGAGGAAGTGTTTTACATTATCAGCTGTTTAATAAGTTGGATTTACTTCAGGCTCTAGAGTGAGTCAGGTTGGATCACTCTCGGACAAAATGTTTGAGCTTTCACAGGAACCTGGGTAGTTTGGTTTTTGTTTTTCTAGGTTTGTAGTTTTGTTCATTTGTTGCTCTGTGTTCCCCAGTCTCGTATCTTTTATTAGATCAGTCTTGGTTTTGTTTTAGTAATGCTTGTGCCTTTCTCTCTCTCTCTCCCTCAGTCTGCCTCTAGCTCTCCCCTTCTCACCTGCAACCTGCTAGCTAATCATGCCTGGTCTATTATTCCAACATTCACTCTCCCAGGATTTAAAAACCTCTCCTGCTCTGTCTGCTTGATTTGTGTTCCTGCTCTATTTGTCCTACTGGCAGTTTTTGGAAGTTCTTCTATTATTATTTTCTTCATAAAATCCTTTTCTATTGCCTCGGCCATTTTGCATTTGGGTCCACTCCCAAACAACACAACATGACAAAAAAATCCTATAAAGTTAAAAGTAAGAAAAAAATTCTCACTGAAATATGTATAATAAACCTATTTGTTGTCAGTAACTGCTGTAGAAGTAGAAGTAAAGTTTTTGAGCTCAGAGTAAAAGTAAAAGGAGAGAAGAAAAAAAGCCAAACAAACCCAATATCATTCCTAAAGCTTCAAACATGGCACTTTTTTACAAAGTCAACACTGTTGCAGAGCAGCAGACAAAGCAGAGGCTGCTGCCGTTTTTTAACTCCAGGAGCAAAGGCTTCCTTCTGAGGGAGGTGACACAGAACAGAATAAGTTACAGTAGCTTCATCCTGAAGACAGAATCTGACTCCCTGGTTTATTCATGTATTTTTTTTTAGTTTTTGGTTTGTATGAGAAATGAGAATTTAGAAAATGTGGGTTTTATTCATTATACAATTCCATAACTTTCACCTTGGAAAATGTCCTGTTTCCAGAGTAGAATCACCCAACAAGCTTAACGTTTGAAAACCTGGTGAATTGATTAAATTTATGTTAAATGTGTTGCGTTCAAACTTCCCCATGTCTTACATGTTGCCTTACCTAGCAGAATATTCCCAGAACTTGTTTGATCTCTTGATTTCACATGTTGTAGGAAATGCAGCTTCTTATTTGACTTTCTTTTTTCTCTCAGCTGGAGCTTCAAAACCCTAATTTCCCACCTCATTAACTGTTGCATCACATCATTCACGCTCATCCTGTGTGCGTTGCTGCTGCTGTGGTTCAGCCTGACTGCAACCACCTGACCAGTCCACTCACACTCATCCACATGGTGACAGACATGCTGATTTCACTCTATGATAACGTTGAGTAACTCATGTCTGTAATTTAGTTAATAAATAATTTAGATTTTCTTCTCTCATCTTATGAGCTGGGTAACAACGGTTGACCTTTAACTTTGAGATTCACAAAGAACTTAGCACACCACACCAACACGTTCATATTATGCTCCTTCGAAGACCCATTGCATTACAAAGCAGTGATTTTTCTCTTCACAATCTAATTTCATTTCTCATTTCTTTCAGGCACCAGTTCAACTCATTCCTGAGCTCAGTGCAGAAAACTAGCAGCTCCACTGACAGATCCCTGCTGGTGCATATTTGTCAAGTTCAAGTTTTAAATGATTCCCAGACTCAAACTTTGCTTTTGGGCTCATTTTTACTGTTTGAAAGAATTTTTGAAAAATAGCAATTAGTTATGGTAAAATGTAAAAAATAAAATAAAACAAAAAATACGGACGGATGAGTAGTTGGATGAAAAATGGATGCATGGATAGATGGATTGACAAATGGGTGGTTGACTGATTGATAGATGAATCTATAAATGAAATCTTTATCAATCTAGATAAATGACAAAGATGGCTTAATTGACAGATTTATAATAGGTTAGAAGATGTATGATGGATACAGGATGGACAGATGGAACATCTAATAATAGCACAGAGGAAGCGTCTAAAAACAACCATATTTTTTCCATATCATTCTCCATTTTCTCTCTCATACTTATCCAGATGTGAAAACGTGTATTTGTTCAAGTTGATAGCTATCCACTCCACCTGCTGAGCCAAAGCCCGTATTATAAAATAAAATAACTTCAAAATGAGCTCGTACTGTAAAAGCTAACAGCTCAGATTAAATCCAGAGTATCGTAATACCCCTATAATAACGATGACGTGCTAGAATTAAACGTATGGTTGTGGCTGTTGCGTTCACTGACCGCCGTCGGCCATGTGTTTTCTCCATCTGCTTTGCCAGCTCAACACACGATCAAAGACGAGACGTTGCCTGAAAGAGAGATCATTACCGCCTTTAGAAGACGAGCACATAGATCAAAAGTATGCACAGTAACATAGAGTCAAACACTCTTAGGAAAAATTATTAGATTCTGCAGTGTATTAAAGCATCAGAGAGCACAGCTGATTTCAATTAAGGTGGAATTAAAAGCATTATGGGTGTAAGTTTAAGTCTTTGAGAGACAGCTAAATAGTACAGTGACATCAGGGAAGTGCCAGATGCTCACTCAATATTTCTTGGAAGCAGCCGCTCGACTCCTCTGCACTGCTCCAAATAAGACGGCGACTGCAAATGAAATCAACACAGCAAATATCTGTGCAGCGGTTTAAATACTGCTGGCTTGTGCGTCTATCAAAGAGGCTGTTTTGAAAGCAACGGGGCAGATAATGCGAGAAGTAGACCTTGAAAAGTTGCTTGGAACAGTTTTAGATTAGTCTTCATTGCTATTTTGATTATATTTTACAAAGGTTAGTGCATTAATGAGTTAATCTCGATTAATTAATCACAGTTGTTAGTGTGATACAAATGTTTAAGATAATTTTATTTATTTTTTTATGAGTCCTGCGCCAGAACCTTTTTATAATGTTTCTGGTACGGCCCCTAAATCTGCTTCACATCTGCTAACAAATGGACGACAAAGCCGCATCTCTTGGCCAACTGAGGGTTAATTTTTGATTAAAAACAAAAAAAATGTCATGAATCGGTGGTTGGTGGTGGTGAGGAGAAACGCAGGGATCCAGGTTATGGTGAAGATGATTTATTAACAAAGTGCTCAACAACAGTCCAGTTCAGGCAGCACAGGAGAAGACTAGCCACAGCTAGGTACCGGTAGCAACTGACAACAAAGACTGAAAACGCGAGCTGGGCTAACCAGGACTTAAAACAGTTCTACTGGCGCCAACAGAGAAAAACAACAAGGACCTACGCTGACCAGGACTTGACAGTTCAACTGGCCAGCTACACATACACGTTAGACATACGTTCGACAATTGACATACGACAAGGACCCGACGAGGAACGCAGACAACAGGTGAGACTAAATACACTGGGAGGGTAAATCACAGGAACGAGACACACCTGGGAAACAATCAACGGGGAAGACGCAGAGACGGGACTGACAGGGAACAGGACTACACAGAAAACCCAAAAATAAACACACAAAACCACGGATCACGACAAAAAAACAATCTGATGGGACCCTGGAAAAGACTGTTGTGTTCAAGTTGTGCTAAAAGGTGTTCGCCTGTTTGAGATGCTGATTGTTGTCTTCGTTTCTTTATATTCAGTTTGGAGAAATGTGGTTTTGTTCAGCTTTGTTGTAGAGTATGAAAAAACCCGAATTTGTTCACCTGATATTACGTTGTGATAAATGATAATATTGTCGTTTTGAGACAATTTAAGTTATTGTTAATGGCATAATAATACAAGTTTGCCCTCTGAGACACTAATAAACTTTGACTTTGCAAAAAAACACTCCACACTGGAAGTGGAAGACCAAAAATATTCAAAATAAAACAAATCGCAACAGCAGCAAAGGACATGGAAATAAAATTACACACAACTAAAAACAACAAATGAAATGAATTAGGGCGTCTCTGTAAGTAAATTACCCTTCAAACAATATTAAACAGAATGAAATTTATCAAGCTCATTTTTATTTATCATGTAATCACATGATAAATAAAATTGCTTATTGTGATAAGCTAATTGCTTATTGTGATAAGTTTAAGTATGAATGACAACAAAGTGCACTTACTTCCTGATCTGAAATGCTGAAGACATGATAAATATGGTTATTTTATAACTGTCACTGTAAACTTCAGTTTTATTTATTGAGCTCAGGTGAGACACAGATTTGTTTTCTGCAGTTAAAGCCGTTCCTAACTCAAGTCAAAGTTTAGGGGATGCTCTGATGGAGTTAATACTGAGGATTGATAAATTGTCAGATTATAGATATTTATTATTCAACTGATGAACTATAATGTTGGCATTTTAAACCAAAGAAATAGAAAACCTGGATCCAAAGGCATCCAGCAATAAAACAATTCCAGAAAACAACCAATCTCAGAAAATATATCGCATTCCCTTGAAATGAACACACAAGACAACAACCAACGTCTTTCTGTTTTATTTCTGTTTTATTAGGAAGACAAACAGATAGCAGTGCACAGCTATAAAGTAGAAACAAGTAAACACAAGTGCTAAACCTATGTAAAGATCAGTTAAAGTACATACAGCAATAATAAGAGAGGCCTCTTGGTCCGTCCTCATGCTACCTGCTAGCTCTGTCATTCCAGTAGTTGTAGAGCTGGAAATCATTGTGGCCCAGTTGGTGAAAGCAGTTTCTTCGGGGCCTTTGTGTTCGGTCAGCGCTCATAGGAGGAAACAGCTTGCTCATTCTGTGTGCAGACTCGGCGCTCTTCGCTGACTTGGTAGTTTGCTTTATTGCTTAAAAGCTGGCAGACTCTTTGCATCGCTGCGGGCGATGCAAAGAACCTGTTGCACCCGTTATAGGTGTGCATTCGTCTAACGGAGAAGTCTCATGGCTCACGTTGCTGAGTCAGTGGTTTCTGAAGTTGCAGCGACAGAAAAAGTTCTTGGCCTTTGCTGGATAGTCATGTGGTTATCAGGGAGCAAAAACTGTCCAGAAGAACCTCGGAGAAGAGAAGGCAGGTTGGCATTCTGCAGATGGAGAGACATGGGGAGATATTGGGAGTTTTGTTCAATCAATCAATCAATCAAATTTGATTTGTATAGCACATTTCAGCAGCAAGGCATTTCAAAGTGCTTTACATAATTAAAATAAAAACAACATGTGACAGTGAATAAACAGTTAGAAAGACAAAGAGAATTTTTTAAAAGGAAAAATGATTAAAAAAGATAAAACATTAAAACTCACACCCTTTGTAGGACTTCAGTTCTCACACCTCAGAGTTTTAGTTAAAATGCCATTTAACAAGGATTCTCACGCCTCAGAGTTTTGATTAAAAAGCATTGATTCATCCAACTGGGACGTTTTCCGGTGGGGTTTACATAGACAGTGTGAAAGAGAAATAAAAAGAAGTTAATAAATAGATCAAAAGTAAAGGTAAAAACATTAAAACATTAAAAAAAACATCAAAGACATCAAAACCCGCAATTTAGCCATAAGCAACTCTAAACAGGTGGGTTTTAAGTTGAGATTTAAAGGCACCCAACATTTTAGCTGTTTTACAGTTTTCTGGAAGTTTGTTCCAAATTTGTGGTGCAAAGAAGCTGAATGCTGCTTCTCCTTGTTTTGTTCTGGTTCTGGGGATGCAGAACCTGTTGTTCTTGTTGACAAATGGTCAACAAGAGATGGTTCTTGTTGATTTGTGGTGATTCCATCATTTTCTGGCCACAGGAAGTAGCTGAAAGCGAAAGATTTACCAAACAATGGAAGCTACAGTTTACCTAATAAAACAATGTAATTACTTTTAATGCATCGTGGCAGAAATCTTTAGTATTGTGCCAATAGTCACCTGTTAAATGACAAACTTTTATATGCTTCTATAGTGTTTGTGTTCCTCAGTGTCTAAATACCCTGTTAAAGTGTCAAGACAATTGCTGGTTTTAGCTAAGTATAAAACACTGACAGGCTGCACAGTGGCGCAGTTGGTAGAGCTGTTGCCTTGCAACAAGAAGGTTCTGGGTTCGATACCCGGCCCGGCCTTTCTGCATGGAGTTTGCATGTTCTCCCTGTGCATGCGTGGGTTTTCTCCGGGTACTCCGGTTTCCTCCCACAGTCCAAAAACATG
>CAEGAF010127801.1:0-23847 GCA_903067075.1 Micropoecilia bifurca
CTACCCATAGACATGTCTATGTATCTACCATAGACATCAATCAACTCTGTCTTTAGTAATTTCTTTGATTGCCAAATATATTAATGTGTGTGAGAAAATGTGTCAATGGCAGGAATTAACTTAAAATACTTTGTAAAACGGCACTTTATAAAGGTCGCTCCATTCACTTGTATCACCTTACTGGCACATATGCCACACTTTTTCTGGTCCCTAAGAATCTTTTTTATTTCTATTTTGTTATTTCTCTCAATTTTGAGTAAATACATTGTTAATATAGATAATAAGCAATACAATTTAATGCAAATTCTGGAAGTAGTTTTTAACGCGATAGCTCTAAAAATACATTACTTCTACTTTTCCGGATTCAAATGTTCAAAGAATAAAAACAAAGATTCAAGTTATGCGATACATTTTTAAGACAAAAAAAATGTTTGGGTCCTTGCAAGCAAATAATTAATTCAAGTTCCAGACGTTTCCAGCAGGCCACAAAGTAACACAGATAATTGTTGGACGTTTTTATATAATAAAAACAACAGCTTCTCACAGCTTTAAATTAAATTCAAGTTGCCATGACATTTTTTAAAACAATTTTTCCTGTTTCAAAGATTCCCCCCCGCCCCCCGCGCGCCCGCGCCCCCCCCCCCAACCCCCCCCCCCCACACCACACACCACACCACACACAAACCAAACCACAGACNCACACACACACACACACACACACACACACACACACACACACACACACACACACACACACACACACACACACACACACCATCATCATCATCATCATCATCAGGAAGCAGAAAAAGGTAATTTCATGAGTCCCTCAGAGCACAAAGTCTTATCTGACTTGTACCACACTGCAGGAAACAGAAAGCGCCAACAGAGCCGGGTCCAACACGCACACCTGTAAAATCTGTGTGTGCTGTGCTTTCCCCAACACACACATGCTGACATCTCCACATGTAATTCATACACGTTTACATGGAAAATCAGTAAAAACCATTTCTTTTGCAGGGAGGGGTTCAAAACCCAACATGAAAATGGGAAAAGAAAATGAATGAGGGAACATGAAAACAGGATAGACGGATGGGAGGAAAACTCACGTGCCGTCTTCGTTGCTCCTGTAGAAAACCAGGAACGGGTCCGACTTGCCAAAGAAATCCTTTTTGTCCAACTTGGTCCCACAGAACTGCATCATCACTGATTCCTTAAGAAACAAAGCAAAGTGTTTTGGGATCAACCAGTGGGACTGAAAAGAAATCATTTACAGTAAGAATACATGAGTAGAGATGGTAACTACATAAACTTCAGTGACCTATAAAACCCCAGAAACCACCTGGAGCAGCCATGATGTTAAAATGCTAACAAGACTATTGTATCAATGATATAGATACAATAGTCATTAAATCGGGTTCATATCTTGTTTACGATCCCATCTGAAGTTTCTGAAAGGAAACTGGGACAGTTCCAGTAAAACTGGAAAGCTTGGATGTTTAAAAAGAAAATACTAATTTAAGCCCAATTTTATGCTTTAATTAGCTAAAAAAAACAACAAAAAAACAAAACAAAAAAAGCATTTCCAGACATATTTAGGTCTAAACTTTGACTAGGCCCTTCTGACACAGGGATGTTTTTATCTGGATCATTCCAATGAAGCTTCAGGTTGTCTCCATGGATATAAAGTTTTTTTGCAGTCTCCAACTTGTTTTCCATACTGCATCTGAGTAATTTACCCCTGACCCATGTTGTTCATGAAGTTTTCCAGGAATTCCACTGTTTTCCATGTAAACAGAACAAGAAGTTTACTTTTGCCACTTCTCGTGTGCCGAGGCTGCTGCTGTCTGCTTTCCTGCAACTTCACTGGTGCATAATTTTATTTAACTGTGACAGTCTGAATCCTAACATGTATTTATTTTTTTTATTTTTTACTGATGACTTGGGAAAAGACTGTTCCTGCTTCGTTATTGAACCCCAGAAGTAATTAAGGGCGTGCTGAGTAAAGAAACTGGGACAGCAACGATGACAGATGAAAAATAAATAGCACCAGGGAAATACAGGGGGAGGATCAACACATTTTTTATGTAATCCCTTAGAAGAAACCTTATTATTTATTGATTTGAACAGTGCTTTTCTCCTGTTGTTTTGCATTTGAATAAATAAATTTCACAGTGTGCTATGTAGATAGTAAAGTAACTCAATTTAGTGTCATTTCAGACAAACTTAACACCAAATTTAACACTTAACACCACGTTTGTTTTTGGTAGATTATTTCTTTGTTGGAACAAAGCCTCTTGGCAATGAATTGTGTAAAATTGAAAAGGCTCTTTATTTACGGATAACTAATTATGAAAGGGCCTTTGTAGACTGAGCTATAGGGATGGTGGGTTTGTGTACATGTTTGTTCAATTGGGCTGCAGAAAATAAAGTCTGCTTTTGAGAAAAACAAGATGCAACACGACAAAATGACATTAAAATTCAATCGTACAAAGATACAAGTGGAATGACGACGAATGTACTCATTTGGGAAAGGCCTCCGCTATTTTAGTGTGAACTAACTAGAACGTGCGCAAAAGCAAATCTTAAAAATAGAAAACCTAAAAGGCAAAGAGCTTCAAGAAACCAGCTACTCACCCTGCAGTTGTTCAACTCCTCAGCTTTCACAATAATGGTCCCGCACTTCTTCCCTTGAATGCCTCTGCAGACAGACACAAAACTCGATTAAGGGTCAAGGGGTTGCAATCGCAGGCAGACACAGACCTTGATTTGATGTTTACGCTACCTGCGCCCTTCCTCCTGCTGTATAACTCGCCCCTTAACGGCTAAGGGCAGAGACGACTATGATTGGAAAGACATCTCGTACTTCCTGAGAGGATTTTCTATCTCTGCGGTCAGTGCAGTGTGTTCACCGGAGGAGCAGTCGAAGGGAACATCGAGTTGTTTGATGACAACGAGGAGGGATCTGCAGATATCCAGCATGAGGTCCCAGGCTGGGTGCCAACCTTCTCACAGTAGGATGGGACCTTCCATGTGTGCATTGAAGCCCTAGCATTCCCCTGGTTGCTTGTAAACAGGCTGAGAACTTACAGACTTTAGAAAATGTTTCACTTGGGAAAATGACCAGTCGTATATTTTTTTTTATCTGTGAGTTGTTGTTTTTTCATAGGCTTTGTTTTTTATTTTACTCTTGCACATCCAAATAGGGGTTACTGAATTGAAATGTAATACATTTTCCCAGGTATGCTGTTCCAGTCAATAAGTAATCTGTGCCGAAACACAAATATTACAACATTTGATTGATGCACAAACCAATAAGCACTTTCTTGGTGCAAAAAAAATATCAATCCAAGATCCAATCCAATTTAGCTGAAGAGTCGATATCATGTAATCCCAGTTGGTTAAAACCCATCTCTCCAATATTGCCAGCAATTCCTCATCCTAAGCAAACCTCTGGGAGATCAAGATTATTTACTACTTTGAAAATATCTTCAAAGAATATTACTTTCTGTTTTTAACTTTGTTGATTCCCATCTTCCTTTAGCCCTATTGAAATAAAAACTTGCAGCTGCTTCACAGTTTGTGTTTGCAGTCATTCAGGGCTTCAGGAGCAGAATCTGTGTTTTACAGGTGGGACCAGAAACTGGATTATTACCTGGATGTCATTACCTCGATGTTTAAAATTGTTCCCAAACAGATATAAACGAAGGCTATAACGTTTTGAATAGCAACCCATAACTTCTTTAAGCACTTATACCATTGTCCATAGAGAGTTACATAAAAAGAAATGTTCAGATACTGTTATAAATAGAGAGCCACTGAAAGTGACAACTTTGTCGAAAGTCGAGCCATAATTTCAATAAACAATCAAAGTGGATTATGAAGTAATTCTATAACAATCAAATCAGTAAATCACGAGTTGTTAAGCACAATTTGTACATGTGGGAGGCAAAAGCAGCCTGACATATTCAGAGTAAACTTCAAATCTGACTGTGATGAGATCTGCCATGAGAGACCCATCTGGCAGAAATTGACTGAGGCAGTCATTTAAAATGCCCAGAATTGGGGTCGAAGACCTCTGCATCACTGTAATTCAAAATCTCCTTTTAGCGCAGCGAAAGGAGCCGGGAGGAACATGCTTTCAAAATGGAAGAATTGTCAGGAATGAAATAGATCCTGGGACCCAGTGAATTGCAAGGAGGAGGGAGTACTGTATTGTTTCCAGGGAGCTGAGGTCACGTCATTCATATGCATTACGTGTGTAAAGAGAAGGAAGGATACACAGGCTGGAGACAGGAAACAATCCTAGAACGAATGGTAGCAAAAAAAAAACAAAAAAAACATCAACATTGTTTGATTTCTTTCAATTCTTCAGTCCCACTGATTCATAGCACTAGTTTGATGAAATGAGCAAAAGCCACTACAGGACGAATACTATCACTTTCTCTGTAGCATAACCATTATAATCTAAATGTTTTAGGAAACTTTTAATCTTAAAATAACTAAAACGTTCATGCTGTTTAGCAGCAGACTTCCTCCTAAAGCAGGGCTGATGCTGTTTGAAACATTAACAAAAGTGTGCCCATGGATTATTAAACCCATCTGTTAAATTATTTCCACATCCAGATGGCGGATTGCAAATATAGAGGCACCTGGTTCAAAGCTGACACCAAAATGTGACTTTAAAAGGAGGGAAGTGTCACGAAAATGGAAGTGAGATTCCTACATTGAGCACCGAGTGTTTGTTTGAACTAAAACCCATCAACTTGTCTAAACGATTGGCTTGTATAAATCACAGTTTTTGGTGTTTTCCTCAATGTAAAAATTGTCAGAACAAAGAGAATCAGAGATTGCCTCCCAGTTATTTCCTATATATATTAAACATGAACATGGATTGACCCAAAAGGTCTCAAATGTCTCTAATACGTTATTAAAACCCATCTAGTCAGTGATTCTGAAAAAAGACACCTAACCTGCTAATGAAGCCGTCCTCAGACAGCTGAACATGACCTGAACAGAGGATTAAAGCAAACTGGTTTCTTACTGGTGAGGAAATAACAGCAGGAACTGTTATGTGGAATAACATGCTAACTGTGTTCCAGGGTGAACAAATAAACAGCCAATCACTGCAGATTTTAGAATTTCAATGGTGCAAAATTGGCATGTTGGGTTTCAAGTTGGTGGTTCTGGTAAAGAAACATGTTTTCCAATTTTTGTATTCATCTGACTTAGAAGTTGGACAATTACTAGTGATGCTGCCAAGTGGAGACACACATGTCTTCCACCAAAAGATTCAATGTATTTAATTGGGATTTTAATTCACAAAGCCAATTAGCTCATATTTGCTAAATGAAAGGACAGTCATTCGTCCAGCAGCCTGTCGTGTTTTTGAGTTAAATTTTTTTTTAAAGTTGACATAAAATGTGAAAATATCACTTGATAACTATGTGCCATCAAAAGATTGAAAGATTAATGCTTGAACACCAAGTATGAAGTCTTATAAAATCCAACATTTTTAAAAAGATTAAACAATGCCTACCCTGGTGAGGGCACAATAAAGCTTGGTGGCCCGCCAGGCTTATAATAGATTGGGGTAAACCCTGGTGTATGCATGTCTACTAGCTCTGGAGTCTCACTTCTTTTGCCCGCCATTCCCTGTAAAACTGTCAGTTTGGATGACAAGTGTCTTTTGTCACATTTCCAACTGGATTTAGTTCTGAACTTGGACTGGACCATTCAAAAACATTGACTATGCCTTCTTCTAAACCATTCCACTGAATATCTGACTACTTAGGGTTGATGTTCAGCAGTAGGTCCTAATTGGTGTTTGTTAGGGTTTATCCTCTCTTCAACTGTTTTTCAGAAACCAAGAAATGTTTTCCTTTCACTGGATTTTCAATGCGGTTTATGTCAGGGCTATGTTGGTGATTAAACCAAGACAATTAATACACAGTATCTCTAAATTAAGACATATTTTAATGTAATCTCCCCACAATTATATGCAATGGGGAGGAAAAAAAACAACAATCCCCCACAATCTGTGTCTCTATGACAACCCAGCTGAGCCAGGAACCTCAATGACGGGTCATGGAATGGGATTCCTCCGCTAGTTATATCTTCCCAAATCTTCGCCATTCCTCCTCCATATCTGAGACAGCTGAGGTCATTATTCTAGCTGACAGATCCACTTCGAAATGATATGTGGGCAGGAAGCAGAAAGATTGTTCAGCTGTGGGACGAATAATGAATCTCACTGTTTTGCCTTGTTTACATATATGAGACGAGACATTGTCACGCGAAAACTTCAGAAAAAAAAGGAAAGTAATGCACAAACTGAACTAAGCAGGAGTGTGTATGTGGACTTGTGAAAAAAATTGCTTTTTTTATTCTTAAAAATATCGAAATTGAATAAATATAAACAGAAAACATACAGGAAAAAAACGAGAAGCTATGTAAACGAGTAAACAGGATCAAAACAAGATTATTGTTTGGCATTTCCTGTCACCAAATCATTTTATTTCCCAAAAATGAAAAAAGGAATTGCCCTAATTTCATAAATCGTTTGCATACCTGTATGTAAAACAAAATACAGCTCCATTTTTGAGAGTAATGTTTCTTTAGTGAGAGGGTGGGGGGGATCTTTTTTATGTAAGAAACGTGAATTTTTTATATAAATGCTAAGTTGCTTTCAAGTAAATTGCTTTCCTCTGTTCAGTTTATAAAACACTCCAAAGTTAAGCAGTGCTCCAGGGATACGTCTAAGCTCTCCTGTGCGTGTGCTGGATGTGTGTGAGGAAGTGCTGTGTGTGCTCTAATCAAGACACATGGTTTTGCAATCAGCATCTAGCAAGAGACGGCTAATTAAGTCTGGGCTTCAGAGTTACATGCATGCATGTCGTTCTCATTATATTCCTGACCAAGGCAGAGTATCTGAATGAGTGATCAGTTGTCGTTACAATAGCATGAGGATCCATCTATTCTTGGTCATGCCACGACACACGAGAGCAGCCGCTCACACACATTCTCCCCGCCCTGAAAAAGCAGCTCGTAATCATAATTCTCCCCCACAAAAAGACGCCTGACACATAATCCGTGTCAGAGCAGAAGAAGATAGAGGCGTTCTTTGTCCTTGTTTTTTTTATTTTATACAAATGCTTATAATCAAGCTTCCTTTCACAGCGATCAGCCTTTCCCTGCATCCTTGTTTCTGAAGCAGTCACCCGCTTTGCTTTCAATAACTCAACAAAGTTTGTCTTTGACCCTGTGATGAAGCTCTAATAATTATTTACCAGTCCAACTTTGGAAAAGTGTCCCACACCAGAATCCCTTCTGCCAAACTTTACACTCGACACGAACCAGGCAGACAAGTGATGTTCTCCTGGCAACATCCAAACCCAGATTCCCCCAGGCAGGAAGGCATGAAGGATTCTACCAGAGAACATTTCTACTCTACTTTAGATCAATGCTTTGTAGTAGACTGGGTGCCAACAATTTATATTTACCATTGAGTGTTACTGTCCTCTGAAAATATTGTATGGGACTAAATAATCCCACATACTTCATAAGGAACACATCACAACTCCAACTCATTGCTGTTCCTCCTCCCTCAGATTCAGAGAGAGAGAGAGAGAGAGAGACACACTCTTCTGCAGACGGCATCTTCCATGGACGACCATGTTTCAATTTCCATCCAGGAGTTTTCAGCCATTTGACAGTCTTATATATACAAATGCATGTAATTTGTCACCACAGGTATCAGAGATGTTCATGTCTCCAGCAGATGCAAAAGAAGAAGAAGAAAAAAACGGATAGCAGAAGCTAAGCAAAATATCAAGTCTTTTGGAGTGCATTTCTGCATAAAAAAAGGGGCGACAAACTTCTGACCTATCATACAGAGCTCTGGGTGAAATACATTTACTATCTTGTGTCGCCGAAGTAGAGGTGGATGTCTATCTGCGAACAGAATGATGCAAATTTTGTCTACATCTACGAGAGCCAATTTCAGCACTTTGAATGAAGTATGTGGAAGCTCTAAATTACCTTATAGTTTGTTTCTGATAACTCTTTGGACTAGTTGACTTGTGAAATTATTAAATCACAAGAATAAAGTGATCTAATACCGACAGATATAATTGCTTTCCCTGTTGAATACTTTTAGTAGATTGTAGGAAGTTACTTTGAATCCTAAATTGTCAAAGCACGTATAAGATGTGACCCTGATGAGTACGAGCTGAACCACGGTTGACGGGAAATGTTCTGCGGCAGAAGGTACAAATTAGTGCCACAAAAGGTTGTGTGTGAAATGACGCACACTGCAAGGGGACACAATGAGCACCACCTCTTATTTAAAAAGAATCAGACGATCATAGACAGATTAGTCGCCTGTTGCAACGGCCCTAGAGAAACATTACAGAATCTCCTGCAATTGTGTCAAACAGTCTGGTCGCACTGATGTGAAATTACATGGGTGGCCTGCCAAATGTTTGAAGTGGCTGACACAGCAGGGCACTTGGCCCCGACTTCTGGCTTCCCTGCTGGTGAAGTCTTTTCTGGCAGCGTTTCAGAGTCAGGTGGTGTTTTATGCTGCTGCTGCGATGGTCTTACACCTGTTTTTACCTTTTGGATTTTTTTTTTGGGTGCAAAGCAGAGATATGGGCTTTCTTTTTTTTCTTTTTCTTTTTTTAAAGACCTTCCTTTTATATCTGCCTGCGATCAACAACAAAAATAAACTCGCACGGTCAAAATGCCACAGCAACGGAAAATCTAAGATCATGAGGCAAGTATGTCGTCATTAAAAAGGCAGTTTAAGAGTCTAAAGTGAAGAAATGTAGCACATTTGGTGAAAGATCAAAACCTGTCACGTTTTTGATGTGTATTTTGACACAATACAACTAACTTATCAACTTTTGTAGAAAGGTTGTAGCTCTTTTCTACAGCTTTTTAAAAAATATTTAGACATACACTAATAAAGTTTACTGCTCTTTAAACACCAACTGTCAAAGGTCTTCATATCAGCTTAGTTACAGATAGACTAATTTCACGCATTTAAAGTAAATAAACCTTCACCAGCGCAGACAGAGCGTCTGCATAATGTTGCATTAAGATTAACTCATGTACTTTTTGGGTCTTTTTTTAAACAATATTTGAGCAACAATGTCACTGGCCACCTGAGCAGATGACCTGGCAATTAGTAAATTAAAAACTCAAATTAATGTCACAGATTTGAACTTTTTAAATGTAATATTAGTAGGAATCAGTAGCATTTCTGTTTGAAATAAATGTGATTCATTTGCATTTTACATTTTTGTGTAAAAACCCTAAAACTGTGGTGGTTTCACCAATGGTTGTCATGCCTTCGCAGCAGAGTGCAGCAAGACACTTTACCCAATGTGTCCTGTCTTTCGTCTTCCGTTGCTCTCTTTCTTTCTCTCACACACACACACATCAAGCCCTACTGGATTTTGATTGAACAATGTAATTAGTTATAATTAGCCCTTATTAAAATTGTTAAAGAGCCTCCCCAGTGACTCTGGCTGCAGGTGAGCGTCTGCAGAAGTCTAACAGACACGTCTATACAAACACGATGCCTGTGAAATGACAACTGCAACAGCTGTGGGTTCTGTGTCTCAGTTTCTTCTGTTTCTGCATGAATCAAACTTGAATTTAATAAACTCATTTAATTCAGTTGTTTTTTCTCGCTCTCACCAGCAGTACGTGACATGAGAAACGCAACGTAAACGTTTCCAACTTTGATATTTTACTTTTTCGTACTTTGCCTCCCTGTCAAGATGCATAATTATAAGACTGTCATACATAGGACGATTATCAGGGTTTTTGGAGAAATAAAAGTAGTTAATAGTAGCAGACAGCTAAATTGGAACAAAAGAAGATAAGATGAAAGCAATGAGATTTCAAAATCTGAATTTTGAATAAAAATTAGGCTTAATACTGAAGCCAACATTTTTGAAAAGCCGCTTTAATTCTCTGGCCAGCCATAAAGCACATTAATGCTGGGTGACATCTTCAACTCCAAAGCAAAAACGGCCTGCATAAAAAAAATTAAATTAAATAATAAAAAGAAAAAAATCAAGCCATGCATACTAAAAAAAAATGTTCCATATGTTTCATTCTCTTACTGTAAGGTAGTTTAAGATGTTTGTTCAATGTCTTGGAAATTGGTTGTTGGATTTCATGCCACTGATGAACTCATATAATTGTGAAATTAAAGAAAATGATGAGTAGTTTATTTTACAAACAAAACCCAAAAAGTGTGCTTTCTTCCTTTACTCTAACAGCTCTAAACAAAGTCTCGCTGAATCGCAGTCAGATGTCACCAAATTAACAAGAGGAACATTAAAGAAGCTGTCAAGATGCTCATGATGACTTTGGAACAGGGTTTAACATTTTAAGCCCCTCCTTTGTTTTACTAATTCAGTGTCATAAATTAAGATTGATCGTGAGGAGGAGAGAGGTTTGCTGGAAGCATCCATCAGAAACCCCACATGTTGTACTCTGAACCCATAACTCCTTCAGCAAAAAGAAGTTGCAATCAACTCTAAGCTTTAAGTGAGCAACTAAGCTCAAATAAGCTCAAATTAAAACAAAGGCAATTTCTAGATGAGATCAAATTACTCCTGATGAAGCTCATTTAGCGTTTTGTGTCGATGCAGTGAGCCAGTGTTTCTGTCAGTAATCAAAAACAAAGATTCTCTGACAACACATTCTGAGACAAATTACAAATAACGAGGAGATGAAGTCTGCGCTCGAGAGTGAAGGGTAAAATAATTTACTTCTCCAAGAATGTTTTTACATCAAGTACCATCACCATGGGCTGGTACTTGATGGAAGATTTTCCTTCAATTCCCAGCTTTGAATAACCTTATTAAGCTTGATGTACCATGATGCAGAAACTGCCAGAAGTTTCCATGGTGCATCTCACTCTCTCACAGGCTTGTGCAATTTCATTTCGACTCACTGTTGCGGTTCACTATTGGAAATGAGTTCCATAACCAACATACTGGCGGACGATTAATAAGAGATATTAAAATGATCTCACAAGACTTGAGCTTCACATGTTTGATTAGAAGAGATTTTGCAGACAACCTTCTGCCTTTAGGAACCAACTTTGCAGAGTGAAGAAAGACTAATTGCTGTCCAAAATGAGAGCTTAGTAAAATGAAAGTCCTTGATGCTCGTTAGCATCTGAATGTTCTTATCATCCGTTGTTCTAAGCATCCGTTGTAGCTGTCTTTGCATTTCTGTCAGCATAAACTGCTTATGTAATACATGGCATGTAAGTTTAATCATTTAAAAAGGTTCTGCATCATTTACACAAATTTCAAGTTGAATGTCTTTTCCTTCTCATCTAATCTGTTAGAAATCAACCTAGATAAAATTACATTTAAATCAATAAGTTTACATTAAAAATTAACATTTTATTGCCTTATATTAAGTTGTGTTACATTTTACATTTAATCTAGCTGAAAACATTTTACTTCAAGACGGTTAAATTGAACATAGATTCCATCAAAATTTTATTCCCTATGTACATTTAACAGCTTCCAACACACTTTATTCTTAATTCACAGAATTTAATACTTTAGTCCAATTCTGTGAAAACTGACTTGAAACTGATGAATCCAATCAGAATCTAATTTTAAATCTGTGTATACAATTCAGCACAATTACACTGATAGCATTTAATTACAATCTGATTCACTTCTTCTGATTCTATAATTAATGATGATTAGTTCCACAATGTAGCAGCATTAAAATTCCATATATTGACTGAATGCTTTTTTATTAACATTAAAGTTTAGAACATTAATGTACAAAAAAGGACATTTAGCACCATCAGAAAATGAGACAGCACAGGATGCAAAGTAAATGCTACTAAAATAATAAGTGTTCAGTTTTGATTGCAAAGAAGAAAATAGAAAAAAAATCAATATTTGTAACAAGTATGTGTATGCAAGTGCATATTTTTAATTAGTAGTTTCTGTAACTCTGCACTTTTTACCTCAGTTTCCCCAGAAACAGCAGCCAAGAACACAACACGCTGAAAAAAAAGTCCAATTATAGATCAGAACTCAGTGTTCTTCTCGCAGAAATTAATGTGCACAAACTAGATCTCGAAAAAGGTCTGGGTCCCAGATAAAACAGGAACATTTCCAGCCACTTTCTCATCACACTGATGATGGAATCACGGATGAACTCCTCTGAACGAGTCACCTTGTTGTTCTTTGTGTCCAACGTTAGCAAAGCGGAAGGACATGCACATTCTGCTGGCAAGTAAGAATGAAAGCTGGGATGAAATCCAAAATGCTTTGGAGGTTTTCTTCTTTCACAGGTAAAGTGTGATTGACAAACTCTTCTGATGTTGCACACAGTAACCATCAATCACCTGCGGTGAGACTAGAACTGGTGTTGACGTTTCCTGCTAAATTGACTCACCCAAGAGGCTTTTCCAAGCGACTGCCCAGCGATCCAACCACCTCACCCAGGGTGCAGTAGGCCTGGCCCAGGAAGTCCTGTTGAATCAAAGAGCAAGTGAATATTGACATGAATCGCATAAACATGCAAACACAGATGGCATTTTATCAGAAATTAAAAATGTTATTTCAACAGTTCAGCACAAAAATTTAAAAATAAATCTTAAATGGATTTTAGGTTACAATGCCCCTCTTTTTGTACATATTTTCCTTCCACTCAACTTTCTGGTTCAAACTGCTTCGATATAGCACTCTCAGCGCCAGAGTTTTGTTGCTTTCCCTAAATAGAGCATCAATAACTGTTGAATAACTGTTGAGTGAAAAAACAAGTTCTAGTTTTCCTTTAGCTTTAAGACACCATTATCATAAAAACAAACAACGGAAAAATATCACTCACTGCATAATGAAACCAGATATGGTATGAGATGCACTTTCTGAACTGAATTACACATAAATTTAGTTCCCTAGTTCTACATTCAAATGTATGGAAACAGTACCATACCAAATATAAATATGGAAATTAAGCCCAGTTGAGTCTTAATTTCACATTTGTGACTTTCATGGAAACAAAACAAGTTTAAAAATGCAAAATTGTCTCATTTCTCCCTTCTTTTTCTTTTTTTTTAAACCAAGAGGTGAATCCATTTGTCATTTTAGTGAAACACGTCTAATTTTAGCTCAGAACAGCTCCGAGCAAAACCAACATAATGGTCTCATTTGCTATACTCATTAGCATCTCTCAGTTTTTTTCTATATCTATCATCAGAAGAACAATTTCTTACATTTTCTAGATAAAATAAAAACACATCTGCAAATGTGTTTTATGATATTTTTTCCCCTGTCTTTGAAGATAAAATAACAAGCCGCAGAAGAACCGCAGCAGCTGCCAGCAGGGGGTCCATCACAGGACCAGCTGTGTGCTGATAATGGCTAATTACAACAAATAGCAGAACTGGTTGTGGAAATAAAGTTAAAAGAAAAGCTATTTTGACTCCAATCATCTAGATAACACTGATATATAAAGCAAAGAAAGTTCAAAAGAATGAACACTGCAATATGAAAAAACAAAGAAAAACTTGTACGAACAAATGAAGTAAATCTGGTAGAAAGTACCACCTTTAACTAAGAGACCGTGTTTCTCTAAAGTACTTGCACCTGTCGGTTAAGCTTTGAAAAACAACATTTTACATTTTTTACCAAACTATTTCATAGCTATAAGAAATTAAAATGTAAATTTTTAGAAATGTTACTGGATTAGTTCACGGATGTTTTTCCATTTTTATTGCTTTTATCGATTCACCATGATCAACACTTTTTGACTTGGCGTCCTGGACAAAAAACCAAAACAATCTGAAATGTCAAACTGTAAATTGGTTTATACAAAATGACAAATAAGACCTACTTCAACAGCAAAGATCCAGCCAAATGGTGTTAGTAGTGTCACAATGTATGGATCAGAGACCATCTGAGTGCGTCTCAAGTGATCCTTATATAAAAACGTTGGGGTTTGGAACATCGATTCATTGGTTAATCAAACAACGGCTACTCCTGGCTACTATTAGTAGCATGAAGATAAAAGAAAACATCTAAAGCAGGGGTGCTCCAACTTTTTGAGACCAAGATCTACTTTTTCTCTCACCAGCTGCCTGAGATCTACCTCATGACACAGACATAAAAATTGCAAATTAAACTCTATTGACTTATTTTATATGCGAATCTGCATCAGTTATAGCAGAAATAATAAACAGAAAACATGCAAAACATGCAGTTTCTTCCTCAGTGAGATTCTGACACTGGGAGCAGGTTACTGGTTTCTCATTCAGAACCTGGTTGCCAACTTGACACCAGCAGGTGTCAGTCAGTCATGATAGATCTGACATTTGGTTTGATTACCTCAATATGGGAAACTACAGACTGATAGGAAGAAACAAAGAGCCCAGAAAAGGTAGAGGAAAATCTTCTGAAGTCAGGATATAAGGAATTTAATTTTACATAATTATCGCGGTAGAATTTGTTAAAACTTAATGAAATATATTTGTCCTATTTGATGTTTGTGGTGACGTATAGTCACAAACGAACGAGGTAATTAGTCCAAGTTTGTCGTTTATTGAACGTTCAGAAACTACATCAGGTGTGATAAAGAGCCACAGCAAAGGTAAACAAAGGTACAACAACCCAAACAGACGATCAACTCAAAATCACTCCTACCTTTTTACTTTCTGTCTCTTTGTTGTTTAAAAACACTGGTTGCCAGAGTAACCCCTGCGCTCGCAAGCCGAGCAGAGATCACGTTAAAAACACAACAGTCAGTCCGTTACGATATCAGGTTTCCAGGCTTGATATTTATTCCTTGATTATTAATAAGCCTCTCATGAANTTTTTTTGTTAATAGGACCGAAACGCACTGAATTGCGCAACACCTTGTTCAAACAATAATTACTGAGATTATTAATTTTAACACATTTTTATAAATTTTTTTAATAGGTATTCTTTTTTAATGGAGCTAAAAACGTTTAGGATCTTGGTGAATATTTTTGATAAGCTCATCAGAAGAGGAAATGCTGGTCTCGGCATCATGGTGGAGTTCAGATTGTCATCTGCCGAGATTGACTCAAACATAATGAGCACCCCTGATCTAAAGTATAAGCCAGGATATGAATACAAAAAAAGCATTCTGTGGAGTTATTTTGATGGTCCCAACTTTGTCTAATACTAATATATTTTTTGTATACATTGCTAATATTTAAGATCACAATACTTTGGGACAAATTTAAAAAAAAAAACAAAACTTGCATGTTCAGCAGCACACTATTGAGCCGTTCCATCTGGTTTTTCACAGCAACTGGCTTTCCTTGTTCAGTGCTGCGAATATGGTGAGTGTACCAAGTTCAAGTAGTGCATTCGCCTCCAGCTTGCAAATCCCAGAGGTCACGACACGGATCAACATAGCCATCTGCAGTCTAAGATTTCTAACTTGCAGACAAACACAAACCAGGAGGCAACAGAATGAGATGGTCAGGGTTTCTAGGAGAAAACATTGTGTTTCTCTCGATGATATAAAGGTGCAACGAAAAGTCAGAACCAGGGGCAGAGCTATAGGGGGACTGGGGGGGCGGCCGCCCCCCCGAACCAGGCCGGTGGGGGCCTGGGTCTGGAGGAGCCAGGGAGGGAGGAATGGATTCACGTAGGTCGAATGTCGGACTATAGACCGAGAAAGTACGCCCCCGCCTGTTGAGAATGGTGTATTTCTCTCAGTATTTCTTCCGTTCGCAACCCCCCCCCGCTCAACGGTTTCGAGCAGCTGCACGGAAGGGCCCGGTGATTGGCCAGAGGGCCCGGTGATTGGTAGGGGGCCCGGAAACTTGCCCCGCCCCCCGGCCTGGCGCCGACTTGTTCCGCCACTGGTCAGAACACACTAGTAATGACTGCCAACGAAAAACAGAATAAAGTATTAAAACTCTGCAACTAACAGAGAATCTGCTTGTATTTCATATCCATCTTCAATCATGGGTGCAAACTATGTTTCAATCAGCGCAGCATGTTTCATTTCCTTCATGCAGACATCAGACTAGTTCTCACACAGTTATGACTGAGACAGCTGTGTACTTTCTAAGATAAAACACACCATCTAATGGCCGGGCTCCCTGGCTTTCCCTCTGGGATCTGCATCAAGGCTGTAAAGACAGTAAGCTGCCTCAGAGTCGATGTGCGTGTCTCCACTTATATGAGGTTATTGATTTCAGACCAGCGAGGTAAAACAAGCAAGGATAGAGAGAAGATCGCCAAATGGGTAAGACTGAAGAAAGAAATGAGAACAAAGAGGGGGAAAAAAGGTTTACAAATGCCAAGTTATGAAGAAACATTCTGATATTGCTAAGTAGTGGGAATTTACGGCATCACCATGCAATCTATTAAAACGCTTTTCATATTTGGGCACAAACATTGATGTATGTTTGTGGTTGTAGTTGGATTGTGAGGTAAACCAACAGAGAAGTGAATAAATCTAAAAAGTGTTGTGGCAATACGGTTGTTGTCCTGCTGTAAGGAGTGAACTAACCCAGTTTTAAATGTCTCATAAAGCTGTTTATTTAAATTGTTGTTTTCGGTAAGCTTTGTATTTAGTTTCCATTACTTTCATTATCACAACCATTCACTACTTGTGTTGGTCTATTTCGTAAATAGCTCAGTAAACTAAATTAAAGTTTGAGGAAGATGACAAAATAAGAAAGAAAAACCAGGGGTGTGAATACTTTAAGAAGCACTACAAATAATATTTACCAGAAAAAATGTATGACTTTAATTTTCCTGTCTATTACATTTAAACCAAAGAAACCAGAATATCATCTGTATATCATCAAATCCATTATCGTATCCTGATTGATCTCTTCCCTCAATTCCAGAATAACATTATATGATTTTTAGTTTATTCAAAGTCACATTTATCCAACAAAAGCCCTTCACCATACACCCAAATCACCTCTTTTTAAAAACCTCTATGTGTAGCAGCAGGACAATGAGCCCATAAAACAAAGCTAACCAATATGAAAGTCCCCTTGTGGATTCCCGCTACTGAAGACATATGATGGTGCAATATAGCAACCCGCAGAGAGGAAAACCTGCATCATCCGGGCTTAAGGTGATGAAAACTCCTTTCATTTTCATGAAATTCTTGATGCAAACACAGTCATAAATATTTTTGCATTTAAGGCAGGTGATTACTTCAAAAGCCACGTCTCAGAATACTGTCGACTTTCAGAGAAAGTGCAGACTTTGTGAAGTTCGTCATAAGCCTGTGGTTGTCTGGGCTATCAAAAAGAAAAAGAATAAAAAAAGAACTGTACGTATAAAAACACAGAAAGACCCAAATGAATATGAAAATGCATGCACAACATGAGTGAACTCAACCATGAAATGATCAAATGTCTGCACTCAAGTTTTGGTCTTTATCAAATAAACAAGATCTCATAAAAGCGACTTGGCTTTCCTAAAATACACAAAGCAGAGCTGCAGGCTAGACTGTGATCTCCTCCCTTTTTCTCAGCTTTATTTTATGTCTCCTCCAATAATCCACACTTTCTAAAAGCAGGCAACAGTCACACCTGAGCATCCATCTCATGTGTTATGTGGGCAGCGTGGCGGGCCCGGACACTTAAAAGCAAGAAAGGATGAGAGCTGTGTGGTGTGTTGCCTTGGGGCAAAGCAAAACTGGCTGTCTGTACATTCCAAGAGGCAACATCGAGAGACACATTGAGCCTATTAGCCTGCACTCGCAAATATCCACAACATTCTGTGATATTGCAAACGCAGAGTAAGAGGAGTTTGGGGAAAGCAGTGGCAGATTGATCCAAAGCTCTGATTAGCTGACTCATAAAAAGAATAAAGAAAAATTGAAAATCGGCCAAGTCAAAGTCCAGGCTTTAAGTCAACGTATGGAATTCATGTCAGATGCTATATAGCATTACTAAAACAAAGACAAGTCATTCATGATTGAAAACCCTTCAACACATGGTAGCAGTTTTCACAACAAGAATTACTACAGTCAGTTATTAGGTTTAGGGAGCGATTACTTTTTCATGATTTACATGTACTAAAATTATCTTTGATATCAACATTTGTTTATTGTAACATTTTAACTGTGAGTCAGGGAGGAAATAATTGTCCACAGCACCGATGATGTCCATGAATTAGGATGATCTTGAGCTTTCTAATTGCTTTCTATCAGTCTTTTGTGGCTCTTACTGGGAATTAAGTCTAATCAAATCATACCTACATAAGTTGTATGCGATAACTTGGAGTATTTATCCTGAAAAATAGACAAAACTTTCCTCACCCAATGGAAAATAAACATGACAGTTCAGCGTCCAATCTGCCTCCGGTTCTTTGAACTAGAACGCCCTGAAAGCAGCGGGCGGGTAATGGCTGTTATTACCTGCGAGGACACTGCTGTTACTAATTACAGCTGTTGTAATCATTGGCATCAACGGCAAGAAGCAGGGTGGACAAATTTAATTTCTAGATGACCCACAGCCTGCTCCGAGACTGTGCAAGTTTAGCAGACAATCAGCCCAGTTGTCGTAATGGCCAGATTGTCGTTACGTGGCTAAAATGGTTCAAATGGGAGAAAGACACACACACATATACTCGCGCACACACACACACACACACACACACACACACACACACACACACACACACACACACACACACACACACACACACAGTGAGAAAGGAAGCTGCAGAGAAGGACTCACGTGTTTCTGCAGGTTGGCACTCTTTGAGTCAACATCGTACCTGTGGAAATAAAGGAAGAAGGAGGTTCAGCGCGTTCCTGATAGATGCGGAGTGGCAAATCTCAGCTGGGACCGCTGCTGATTACAGGCAGGATAAATCAGTAACGGGATCCAACGGCTCATCAATGAACACCTCGTCGTAAGCTCTGGGTACTCTGCAACCCAGTGTGCAGCGTTACAACTCTTCCCCATTAGACTGACGCTAAATACATTGTTATACACACACAAGACTGTAAAAAGAAGAGGATATGGGGACATTAATGAGTCTGTCATTCTCTTATTGTGTTGCCAAAAGTAGTTTATAAGCCTTGTAGCTTTCCACAATTTGATGCTGCCACCACCTTGTTTCACTGGCGTATTAAGAGCAATTAACATTCTTAGTTTTATTTTATTTTTTTCCCCAGTGCTTTACAGGCCTGGTGGGCTGCCAGTCTTTATTTGCCTTCCCACCAGGCAAACTGTATCTATACTGTATCTAGTGAGATACAGTATAAAATATTACACTGTCTACATAAAACCCCTTTCATACTGAATAATACGGAATCTATTACCACTATTTCCAATCAAAAGATTTCAGTGTAATTTTTGAAAAGCTGAGTGTCGTGTTTTGTGTCAAGGACAGATGTGACTGAAGATTGTTCCTCCTCGGCCTCTAATCAAAATTATTTATAGAATGTAAAAGTATTCAGTCTCACCACGTCTTAACAAGTGATCATCCTCCTCCTGTCTTACGTCTGTCATTAGCTGCTAGCTCTGATTGTCTTGTTGTCAGGCATTAAATTTCAATGCCAATGTTTGGCGACATATTACGTAAGGCATAAGGCCAATGAAGACACCATATAACATGAATGTGTGACATAGTACAACGTCTGTTATCTTTCTTTTTTTCCCCTTTTTCGTCCACTCATCCAATGTGATAAAGCAGCATAATGTACAAATCTATGTTCTTTTGTTTGGTTGTGAAAACACAAAATTATTAAACTGGTTGAAGAAAAAAATGTATACCCCATTAACAGTGGCAGTAAAGATGGATTAAGCTAGGTGCATAGTCGATCCATTGCTACTGCCTGTTGGCCTCAAAAGCTCCTATTTTCAAACGATGATGCCTGCTGAAGCAGCTCCAAATTTCTGTAACTTTGAATATTTTTTATCACAAAAACACAGTGGGCTGCTGGTGGACCCCCCTCATCTAGCAATCCAACCCTTTCTGGGGATTTTAAATTATGAGCTAAAAGTTACATCTGACCAGAGGACATTCTTTTATTTATGTTGTGGGCAGAAAATGTTTGGAAACCACTGGGGGGTGTAGGAGAAAAAGTTTGGGAGCCACGGTCTTAAACGATATATTTAGTTTCGCAACTCTTCCATACAGCTCAGATTTGTACAGTGTGAACACCTTTACAAAACATTGTGCATTATTTTGGTAAGTGTGTCTGATTTGCCTTGTTTTTCCCTCTACGTCGCTCCATGCAGCCCGTACACACAACATTTGCAGAAGGAGTCATTTGTCTGGAAACGCTCCCCCAGGCTCTGCGGAACGGCAGGTCATCAGACAAACCGTTTACTCAGCAATCTGAGATCATTTCACACCTCAGGTCATTTCACTCAGCTCTAAATATGGATCGCTCTTTGCAGGCTAATACTTAAGGGAAATAAGTAGCCTAGCCATTTAGTTACTTTCTTAAAATGTTCTGTATGTTTAGATCTAGAATACTCAGATACAATAAATCTGAATCGGTATGGACAAGATTTCTCTTGCGCAACCAAGTCTAGGGACTGGTTTATTACTAAAGTTTGAGGCCCCAAATTTGATGCAACTTCAACTTTTATAGACAGGTAGAGCTGGTTATCCATCGCTACCTACCAGGAAAGTGATGGGGCCTCTTACTGTACCCGTCTCTCAGGAATGTTTTTGTCTTTGTAGAGTTTTCAGATTCTCCACTTACCGACTGGACACATGAAGTATTTACTTTTATTGTCTAACATTCACGAGTCGGATCAGTTCATTGGCAGAAATTGAAAAACAATGCTTGAAGAACGAGATTCTCTCTTTCTTCTGCAGAGGTATGAATAACTATTTACAAGGGCTGACTGTTGGCTTACAGTTGCTATGACTGTTGCTATGATTAAAAAAATATTGCCGTTTCCAGCAGTGTTGTGTGCAAGAAAGAAAGAAAAAAAAAGCAAGATTTACTGACTTTACAAGAAAGTAAAGTGAGGTTTTTCAGACATTCAGGGTTCCAGTCAACTGACTTTTAGTTTCAGTTTAAAGTTGTTGGGTTTTTTTCCACAGTGTCCAGGCTCAACGCCAAACATTTCTCAGACTGCTCATGTCTCTATTGTCATTGATTCCTTCAGCTTTTCTTACGTTTTCTTCCTCTTGGTTCATTGCCAGATTTTCTAAATTACAGTCTGGCTTCTTGCCTTGTTCTCTCGGTCAATTGGAGTTTGTGCAGTGCCTTTGTGTTTTGTTTATTAACGCCTTTTGTATTCGTAAGTAGCTTTCCACTTTCATAAGTGGGTATACCGTATGGGGTAAAGGTTTTAAGCTTTTTCACTTTTTGACCCACTGTAACCACAAAAGTTCGATGCATTACAAGAGGGTAGGGATTTGCTCATTGTCCAAACTAGTTGTAAACAAAAATCTGAAATCACACTGATTTACTGAGTAAAACTTACTTCCCCCAGCTGTATTAGAGGTTTGTTAGAGGGCATAAGTGAACAAAAACTCATGAAGACCAAGTAGCAAACCAGAAAGGTCAATTATAAAGTTGTTGAGCTGGTTAAAATGACCGTGTAAACCACTAGTCTGCCTTTAATGATCCAAAAGCTAATATTTGGCCTCTTCTAAAATAAAATGAAAAAAAAACAAAACAATATTTTTAGTTGTAAATTAGTTCCACAAAGTATTGACAAAGTAATGGAAATGAATACAAATGAAAACTACCTTTGTGAGATCACTTGGCAATTTTTTTTTAAAACAAAAATGTCAGCAACTGTAACAAATTTGGAGGGAAAAACCCCCAGAGGATATCAATATTACTACAAGGCTTTGTTTCATTTCATCAATGTGTGTATTTAAGAAGTAAAAATATAAAGTTTAGCGTAATAAATCAGTGAAAAGTGATTTCCGTCGTCAGTTTTCGCTTTGTTTTCAGATGTCCTCATTGTCATGGCCCATCTTTCACCTGCCATCATCTCAGACGGCGTTGCCCTCGACGGGCCGACAGTGGCAGCTTTATACAGCTGCTGATGAAAACCAAACAAAACAGGAGCCCCATGTGAACACACACAGAGAGAGACACAGAAAAGCCTGTTTCTCACACACTGAGAATGCTCATCATGACCAATTTTCGCAGCTACAAAAAGCTAGCTTTGGTTAGAAGATGATCAACTCCGTTCAGACAAACAGTAACCCAACTAACTGTGTCACTAAAACAGGACGAGACTTTGTGGTGGGTGGGCTTGTCACAACAACACATTTTACTGGACAACAAAGTGTCCCAGAAATCATTGCAATTAACAATAATAATGAATATTTTGATCCCATTTTCAGCTAATACACTAATTATGTTAAAGTACATCCTCTGAAAAATATAAAACTAAAGAAAATTCGACACTGGAACTGGAAACAATTTTATATACCCAAAATAAGTAAACAAAATAACAATAAATGAAAGGGATCATGAAGTCTATGCAATCAAAACTGCTTTTCAAAAAAATGAAAAATAAACACTAATAAATCACGTTTGACAGGGAAAACAGGCCAAAAGTGGCAGCTAGAACAAACCAGTTACTTGGTGCAAATGTTTGCAGCATTTTTCAGAAAGACAGATTTTCAACAATATTAAAGTGGAGAATTTCTGCCACATAAAGTTGATCAATCTCATTTTAATTTATCATGCGATTCATTTATTGCTTATTGTTACAGGCTTAGTTGTGGAGATAAATTGAATTTTAATAGGGCCCGCATCATTCGCTCTGTTCCTTACCCGCCACAAGACAATCAGTTCTTCACATTTTGAAACTTATAACTCGTCTTCAAAGCCATTTTTCTAATGTCTGATTGTCCTGCCTGTCAGGTTCCCCTCTAAAGAGAGCCTGTCGGTCAGGATTCTCTGGTGTAGTTTAGCTGAGACGTCAGATTACTGTATTTGGAGTGCCGCTTTAATAATGACCAACTCCTTAAATCAGCGGACTTGGTGAAAATATGCTCATTCAAAGATAGAAAGAAAGCCCAGCAAGTTGAGTTTGATTAATTTTTATAGTCCCAATTTATTAAATATTTTAGCAATATATGAGATTAGTACCATTGTACATCAAGATTCTTGTTCAATTAAATGAAATTGCAACAATGCCTCATCCTGAGAATGCATGTGGCAACTGAGGAAAGGATGAATTTGCTTTAAATAAAAATATGTAGCAAAACTACAATTCCCCAAAAGACTTTACATACATTTCTTTGTAAAAACTATCAAAGCCAACTAATATTGTTTTTTTTCCACATAACATTATATAACAATACCAATAAAAATGTGTTTGAGGTGGTAATGCGAGAAGTCCTGGTTATATTTGTTTTGGACATTTGCAGTGTTAAGTGTTCTTTGCAAAATTAATGACCCTATTGGTCTTCAGGGAGGGTGAACTTGCATCAATATGCCGTTGTTATATTTACTTGAAAATGGTCTCAAAACTACAATATTTTGCTGGACAATCCTGCAAAATTTGTCAGTGTGACAGGGCACATCACTGAGGAAAACTAGTGTGATCTACTGGAGCATAGTCAATATTAGGGATGTGCCGATCAGGTTTTTCTCTCCCGATCCCGATACCGATCACCCCTGAGGGCCGATCGCCGATACCGATCCCCGATACCGATCACATAGTTATGATTTATTTATTTTTTATCATAAACACTACCGTTACATTATTTGAAAAAAGGAACCATGAATTCACCTTAATTTAGACAAAAACTTGTTTTTAATAACTTTTTCCAAGAAGAAAACTAAACAAAACAGGCATTGTGCAAATTGAACTGCTATCAATAATACTATCTTTAACAAACT
>CAEGAF010127804.1:0-42770 GCA_903067075.1 Micropoecilia bifurca
GCTAATCCGGTGAGTGTTTGTAGCTGCGCCGCTTTACCTGCTGTCTGATCCTCCATGTCTTTTTACTGCCGTGAGCCCCGTTGTAGCAAAACTCCGTCATTGTTTTTATGTCTTTTAGCTTCGTCGTGTTGATGCATTTTAACCTGCTTCTATTTTCCGCCGCAACACACAAACGTCCTCATTCACTCAGTGCGTTATAGTTACACATCGCTTAGCATTTGTTGCTGCGCGTTTGCTCCGTGAAGGAAAGACGAGAACAGCTGGACAGACAGGCTGAGAAATGAGATGCGGGTGATCGGTATCGGTAATAGAGCCAATGATCGGCGATCCCGATAATCACCAATTTCACGAAAATCGGCCGATTATGATCAGTGGCCGATTATGATCGGTGACCGATCGATCGGCGCACCTCTGCATGAACTTTTAAGCAAAGTTCATGCATTTTCAGCACAGTTACAGTTGAGGCCAACATGGAGCAGGCCTCAGGATCATCGTCAACGCCAACTTGGATCAATCATCTGTTTGTTGATTTTAGGTGCCTACAACAACTCATCCACTTCACTATTGCAATTCACTTCTACCCCTGGAAGTAAACAGCAACACACAATGAGTTCATGTTTTACGGCTTTACTTTGATCTTCAAAGACTCTTATGGCCAAATTGGTTACCATTTTCTCTCGTCTGGCCTTTTACAGTAAGTTTTAGAGTACTGGTCAGCAACCTCTCGAGTCTATAATGATGTAAACGTCACTTTCCTGTGGATCGACCAGACAGATGCATCCTCCAGATTATTATAGAGCTCAGATACGTACCATCAGGACAACAATCCCAAGTACACATTAAAACTGGTTTTGGATTGGATAAAGCAGACCAACATTAAACTCCTGGAATTGCTCCAGCCTCACGTTTTGACAATTTATGGACTTTGCTTAAAAGCTTAGTCCCAGGACATGAACCAAATATAAATGTGCTCCACCAATTATGATTAAAAGAATAGTATGGAGCCAGATTTACATCAGTAGCTTGCTTATGGCTGTAGATAGCCAGAAGTAGCTCTGATGTTTACTATGAAAAACTTATCAAAAAAGTTGATTTTGCATACTATTGCCCCTTTTTGTGAGATTTCAGACCTGGGTTGGAATAGGGAACACACATTATATGGCTCAAGTCAAATAATTTCCCCATCACCAAAACAGGTAAAATGCATCATTAAAAGCACATTAATATCCCATGTAAATCAATAATAATAATAAGTGCATGCATTCATTTACCAGCATTGTGTGCTTTAGGGTTCTGCAGCAGGAATTAATTTACTCAGGGTAGTGGTCTGAGGAGACCTCGTACACATGTTTGCAAGACACTTATAAAAAGCCAAAGCAACTCGTGTCATTTCAGAGTAGGTGGAGCAGTTTGTGGCTATATGGGACACGCAAGGCTCGGCAACAGTTAGTCATATACAAATGTTTTTCTCCCTTACGAAAGCAGAAATCCACATGGGACTTGTGCCTGCGTCACATTTACTGTGGAAACCTCAGAGGTGCCGTAGAGAAGTGGGGTGCTTCATACCAGTGTTCCTTCTGATTACAGGGCTTTGACCTAGCTAAAAAAATTTATAAGGTGGGCTACCAGAATAGTAATAACTACTGTCAGAACGTTTTTATGCTCGGGTGGAGGAGATACCAGGCCTTTATTAAAACAAGCCCAGGATAAAAGATCAATGGCCCAAGTCGGAGCAAGAATTGGAGGGAAAAGTTTGCAAACATGGTGGGAGATTATGAGGGGGGGAGGATGTATGAGTAGATGAGGTGGGGGGAGTGGAGAGAGCGCCAACGAAGAGGGATCTAGCTCATCTGGGTGCTAGTGGCTTATTGATCGAAGAAGACACACAGCTCCGAGCCATTCATCACAGGCCACTCTCAGGTCCTTAGATAAGTCCTGTGATAGTGCCTGCTTGCTGAGCAGCTGCAACTGGCCACATCCATTATCGCTCAAACGAAGCCCACTACCCTGGGAATAGGCATGGAAAGGGCTGCCGGGTGACATGGCAGAAGGAAGGCTGGATTCAAAATAGAAACGAAGCCTGTGGTTAAGGGCCTGTGGCTGAGGCTAATGCCTACAAAGGCAAAAGCTGCAGTTGAAGGGCTGGAGTTTGATGAAAAATCGTGCCCTAACAGCCACAAACAAAATGAGAAACTCTCTGTTTGCACCAGCAGGAGGTGGGAACTTTTTTTATGGCCCTATTGTTTTCATTTCTCGGCCAAACGCTATTAGCAAAGCTGTTTTGTAGCAGATAGTACACAAACCAGCCGAGCGACAGGCAGCTCTGAAAACCGCTGAGTGGTTCTGACTGTATGTATGACTGAACGCGAGTGTGTATGTGTATAAAGGCGAATTCCCCAACTGGGCAGGTGGGGATCAGCCATAATGAGCCATGCAGGGAAAGAAGACAGAAAGGGAGGGCAGGAAAAAAAAGATGACAGGAGGAGTGATGGCGACAGGCTCAGAGCCAGAGACAGGGCCCCAAAAGAGCAATTACAGGAGCTCCAGAGAAGGTGTGGGCCTCGTCCCAAGGCATGGTTTCAAACAGCACAAAGCCCTGCCAGACATGTACTCACAGGCAAACACACACAGACACATGTATACTGGATCTATATACCGTTCTTATGTCGAAATACTATAGTTTATATACAGAAGTTTACTATGACGCCCAGGTGCCCTTCTCTACAAAGGTCAGAGTTTATATAAGGGTATTAAGGAGAGAAAAAAACAGAACGGATGGATAGATGGTGGTCAAGTGCATTAAACACAGACCGTTAGATGGATGAATGGATGGATAAATCATTTGAAAAACGAACGGACAGACAGGCAAGAATTGATCGACGACTGACAAATTGATGGTCTAATGGCAGGATACATGGGTAAACAAATAGCTGGATATATGAATGGTAGGCCTGTCGCAATAAACAATAAATCAATTAATTACATGATAGATTAAAACAAACAACAATTTTAATTTGATTTTTTGTTTTTCTCTTTTTATCAAAAATTACATGATAAAAGTCGTCAGTCTGGTGCTCTGGTCTCAACAATCTCTTTTTTTTTTTAAAGACAATTTTGTTTACAGAGACTTCATAATTCATTTCATTTGTCGTCGTTTTATTATTCATTTTGGATATTTCAAATGAAGTCTATAAACAAAATTATTTCCTTATATGTTCTGTTTATTATTGTTGTTTTGTGCAACTTATTAAGAGATGCACCAATCAATCGCATGACAAATGAAAAGAAACTAAATTTTTATTTGTCTTCCAGTTCCAGTGTTTAAACGTTCATTAAAATTTAAAGTGTATTGATCCCTGAAAATGTGTTCTTGCCTTTATTAGCATTACTTGAAAATGGTCTCAAAACAATATTATTATTTATCACAATAAGCTCTAGGACAATTTATGGTACAGCAAAATGTGTTATCGTGACAAAAACAAGGGCAGACAAGTGGTTGGATTAATGGAAAACTGACAGACGGACAGAAAAATAATTTAACCAATGAAAAGGGGCATAAAGTCTTAAAATGCAAATTAAATAAAATGGCTGTTAGAAGCCGTAGGAGCAACAGAGACGGGGTGAAATGGGAAAGAAGGAAGCAGGAGGGAATATTTTCAAGTGTAAAACATCAGCATGCTACATGTCACACATGTTTGTACCGGTACAGTCTGTGCTGCTCTGAAGCTGCTTTCTAACACCACGGGCTGAAACAAAAGCCCAAACTCCGAGGCTCTGGTCCGCACACTAAAAACTTTCAAGTGAATTCTGCTGCGACTGGTGGGCGCTAAACAACAGTGAACAGTCTGGACAGCCCTGTTTGTGATGGTGCCCATCACAAACAGGGCTCTGAAATAGCTTCTGAAGGCAACCATTTTTGGCCTTCTCCACTTCACCACTTAAAGGAGAATGACAAGACGGGGAGAGTAGACGTAAATGATGGGAGAACGAGAGAAGATATGCAAACAGATATGTGGGGGAGGAGAAATTAAATTAAGAGAAAAGTTCTTGCGCACCGGTACGGACCATTGATTTCCCATTCTCTTGGAAAGATTTAATGAGCTTAAATAGGAGGCTGGTTTGACACTGCCACAATGACTCTGAGAAAGCTCCCTGTGAGAGGAAATCGTTCAGAGGCTGTGACGGCTACCAGCGAGAGGGGAGGGAGCGAGGAGGGAGATAAGATGCAGGGAGGGAGGGAATGTTTTCATGCCAAAGTAGGAGACATGAGGAAGACAGATGTTGGATTATGCTTGGGAAATGGTCCACGGCTAGCTTTACTTGTCTAGTTCTCAATGAGCAGGGGAGATGGGGGTGGGAGGGAGGGAGGTGAGGATGAAGGATGAAAGGGATTAGAGCAAGAGAGGCAGATGCTGAAAGAGGCTAAAAGGTGGTCTACATTCAACTGAGCTGCCAAGTTATGTAGGTGCTTACTCACAACAGGCGCTCATTATAACCCAACGATCTCCAAGGTGATTGACAGTTCCTGCTAGACTGCGGCGCTTCACCTCATTACTTCCTGGATGACCTCCCTACGAGCCATTGAAGAGATGCAATTGCTTAGCAGCCATCTTGTTTTCCAACCCTCCCCTCTCACGATCACACCTCCGTAGGCAGGAGCGCCATAGCAACTTCCGAGAGCAAAGTCCTCGGGCGCTTCACCGCGCTCTGCCGCTGATGAGGGCCCCAGTGCGAATCATCAGTAGCCGTTTTATGAAGCTGTCTGGCAGAGTGAATGCGTTCAGTGTCCCGCCACTTTCATTTGTTTTTGTTTTTTTTGCAGGCAATCACGGTAATGGGAAAGTGGACTCAGGCATAGCTGTGAGCCGATACCGAAGGGATGAGGGCTTCCCTTCGCCAACTGTTGGATGCCACAGCGTGTTCAGTGACTTCCTTCATCCAAACTTAAATTAAGAGCCGTTTTACCCTGGAGACGCACTTGCTCCAGATGATAAAAATGGGAACATCTCTGATGGAAGTAAGTTATTGGGTCACTCTGTTAAAGCATTGCAAAAGTATTTATCCTGAGATTAAGGTACACAGATTCCCTCTTCACTAATTAGATTACAGACATTTTTTAAGGGCATCAGAGTAGAGGTGGCTGACTATATATTTACTGTATTTTCTGCACTATAAGGCGCATCTAAAAATCTTCAATTTCCTCAAAAGCCAACAGTGCGCCTTGTAATCCGGTGTGCCTTATATATGGACCAATATTGAGCCACAACAGGTCTAGCAACTACAGTAAGCAGCCGCCGACTTCATTTTCGCCCATAGAAGAAAAGAAGCATGTGGTGCATGCTGGGATAGTTGTTAAAAAAGTTTGACTGACCTGTCTACCTACCAACCATCTACAATCAGGTCGTCTGCAGGTCACTTAGCACCACGTTCTCCACGAACATTCTGTGCACGAACAGAGAAGGGTGACCATCGTCCGGCCACGCCCCGGTCCAGTCGCAGAAGGCTCTACTTGCAGACCAGGGTCAGACTGTTTTGTTGGCATTCCCTTTAGTGCAGCTCTATGTAGTGGATGCATAGCGCAACTCCAGCCTCTACTGTAGCGTCTATTCTATGCGCCTTATAATGTGGTGCGCCTTATATATGAAAAAAAGTTTTAAAATAGGCCATTCTTTGAAGTGTGCCTAATGATACAGTACTTAAAAAATAGTTCTAAAACTATGTACCCTTGTTTTTCTCCTTCAGAGTTGAGTTCCATGTTGTGTTTGTCCATCACACAAACCCCCAGTAAAAATCATGTTGAAGTTTGTGTTTGGATAATGACAATTTGAAAATGCTCAATGTGAGCAAGGTTTCCCCCAGAAAACTTGCTAAGCCTGGTGGTTGGGGGGCTCAGCAGGTATTCATCCAGTGGCCCGTTGTGTTTTTGAATTAAAAAATGTTTAAAGTTGACAGGAAATTTGAAAATATCACTTGATAATTATGTGTTATTGGACAATTGGAATATTAATATATGAACACCAACTAGAAAGTCTTAAAAAATGCAAACATTTAAAACAAACTTAGATAAGCAATGCTAAGTCTGGTGGGGTCACAAGTAAAGCCTGGTGGCCCACCAGGCTTATAATACCCTGGGGAGTAAAGGCATTTGCAACTCTTGGTATAAAATTGCCAGCCTACTGATTGATATGTTTCAGTTACACAATTCTGTAACTTTGTAATTGAAACATATTTGCTTTGTGTAAAAACCAACTAAGAAAGAAAAAAAATTTATCATGAGACAGAATGGGACCCAGTACTTCAGTTTAATACAACAGGTTTCTGCGAAATGACTCGGAAAAAAGCCTCATTTCCGCAAAGATAGCAAATAAAACGTGAGTTGGCAATTAAAGCATTGATTTATAACAAAATTATTCAGGGCAATTTGATGCTAGCTACATTCAGATTTAATGATGCAAGATCTGCAGAGTTTGCATGTGCAGTGAGGCAAAGAAGAGTTCCTCCGTACTTTACACAAATTTAGATTGATTGCTTATAGCTGGATTTCTGCTGGATACAGAACTAACATTTCCAAAAATCATGTAATAAATTGTGATTTTGATGTCTACTCATACATACCCACACGTGGAGTAATGAGTGATTCTGTATAAATACAGTATTTTGCTAAATAACATTTGAACCGTTTTTCCTCTAGTTTGTCCAATAACTACAAACTTAATGTGCTATCTTGATTTTACAAAATGTGCATATCTGTGTAGTGAAAACAGTAAGTTTTCTTATTTTTAATTAATGCAAGTGAAAAAAAAACAAAAACAAAACCTGTCTAGAGTTCATTTCTACTCTGCTCCTTTAAATTCGGTACCCTTAAATAAAATCAGTGGAGCCTATAAACATTAAAACTCCTTCCTATAATTAATAAACAGAATCCAGATGGCATCAACATAATCCAGATTTTTAAAAACACTTTTTCCAAACCATCATTTCATAATTATAGATCACTTTCTATGACAGAAACCAAACCTAATGAAATATTTTAAACATTGACGGTGAAAAAATGAAACAAAAAAAGGCAGAAAAACTTAGCCAGTAGGATTTTTTTTTTCCAAAAGCTGTATTTCAGAAGCCTGCGTATGCATTTAGCTCCAGGACATTTCAAAGTGTAGGGGTGTTTTTCTTCCAACAAAAATCTGTTTCCCAAATCAAGAGCGCAAAACAGAGTTCATCAGTTTCTGATCCTGCGTTTTTACTTCACCTCAAACTTTTGTTCAGGAGCTGATAACACAGCTGGCTGGCAACGTGTCTCAGAGTGTTTATCCAGATGGATGCATAGTAAGCAATACAGCAGCAACTGTGGGTGTTGTACACAACTGGCAGCAGTGCTGAGGCCATGTTTCGCAGGGCATTCGTCTGTGACTCGCAGCAAATGTTATGCTGAGGGGGGGACATATTTTTAAAAGAAAATGCATCTTAAGCTGAAACAATCATGTGGTTCTCTGGTGATTAATTATAGCAAAAGGAAAAACAGCCCGTATGAGAGTTCCCCATTTGCTTCTGAAGAACTGGAGCGGAGGCACACAGGCGTGTACTCCCACACAAACTGGAAATGGCTAACAGGAGCAAAAACAACTCGAAGACGACGTGCTTTACCGTTTCAGAAACCCAGAAACAACATTTTCTGCGCCAGCAAGACACAAACTTTCACAGTGGAGTACTTTGGGTAGGACAGCATCGAGTTCAGATTTATGCTGGACACCGGACCAGGAACCAGACCATTTATACTGGTTTTATATCTATATATATGGACTGTGGATAGAAGGTCATTATAGGAACAAAAAGCTATACTTCATAATTGCACCACCGTGCTTGTGTCCCCTCAGTGAAATTGGCTCTCCAGAATATATTCCCTCTCTCTTTATCTCTCTCTTGTCTGGCAGAGAGGGTGATTTTGACAGGCTGACTGTCTCTGCTCATGCAATAACCACCCTCCATTTGTATCTGAGGAGGGTGCATTAACTGGACAGCGTAATCAGCCTGCACAGGAAAAGCAGCCAGCCTCACCGACCGACTGCTTTTTACCACTCTGGGCTGTAACAGCTCACCATTAGGCCACAATTAGTGCAGCTCATTTGGGGGGGAAAGCTGCCCCTCCAAAGCCCCTTGGACTGCAGAGTGGAAGCGAGAAGCAAGACTTTTTGTCAAAGTCTATTGTTGAGACAAACATTCAAGAGAGATAATCTGATTTGTTAACATTCTTGATGGTTAATGCAGAGGGACTAAAAAACCTCACATGGTATCACGGGACATTGCTCCAATCCAATTTGAGGGTATTGACACTGCAAACAGCTAATCACCAGACAATGCAGATAAGAGAATATCCTACAATGTAGGAAGGAGAATTAGATATAAATAGTCCTGTAGTGATAGTAAACTCCATGTGGAGGAAGCAGTTCCACAAAGTTTAGCACACACAAAGATGTTCCCTTTCCCTTCCCCAGGGGATTCGAAACAATGACGCAAAAATGCACGTTCCTGTGGTCATTTGTGGCATGCAGGCAGTGGGCAGCCACAGATAAGAGTTTGGATCGGTGGCGGCTGACACACTGTGATTATCTCTGGCTGCTGGAATTGACCGTCCATCAATCCAGGCAACCAAGACAACTGGGGCTGGGCAACTTGATTGTTATCTGAGGCACGATTTTTATGATTTACTGATCTGAGACAAAGGAAAACAAGTATAAGTAGAGGTGTTTCTGATACTTTGTATGATTTCAATGCCAGATTTGCAACTTGAAATAATAAATCAGAGTCTAAACATATAAGGTGACATCTAACAGGTTGTAATTAGGAAGTATGAATGCCACAATTTTCAGATTTTTATTTATAAAAATGTTAACATTTATCTGTTTTCCCCTCTCCTTCCACATATAATCTCTCAAAAATAAATATACAGAAATTTGTGGCTGTGACGTGACAAAAAGTGAAAAAGGTCAAGGGGTGTGAATACATTCGTAAGATACTAAGCAAATTCTGCAATTTTATAGGAAGATATCAGATAGACTATATTCCCTCCCACCACCAACAACTTTTTCCAAACAATCAGAAAGTACCACCTGACTTTCAAGGGCTCCCCTCTCACGTTCCAATCTGCCTTCTTGGCTCCCTTCGCCTCACCTCATGCTGCACATTCTGGACCTGAAAGCAGATCCGCAGACCAGAGAGAACCACAGGAGAGATGGAGAAAGGGATGGGTGGATGGAGGAAAGCGAGAGATAAAGACGGAGCTTGTCAAGAAGCACATTCTTTCTGCCGAGTGCCATCTGGAAGTGGAAAGGTAGATAAACAATGACGTGAGCTGCATTCCACCTCTCTCCTGAAGCCAGAACAGACACGCGGGCTCCACAGTGCTTGAGCGCCGCAGCCACTGATCCTGTGCCGTGTGCCAAGCATTGTCAGGGATTGGGTCTTATCAATCGTTGGCCAGATCCTGAGCAGAAGCGCGAGGCAAACAAAGGAAAGGGGAGAGAACAAAAATGGAGAAGAGTTGCGACCGACAATGAGAAACACAAATGAGAAGATGGCTGGGAGCCACCCGTCCACACAGCCTGGACCGGCTCCATTTAATCTGGTCAAGTTTGCGCAACCCCCCCCAACACAAAGAGAAAAAAAATGGAATCAAAGGACCCTCCTCCCTGCTGAGTTGAATTAGACAACTCCGAGCTAAGAGGAACTTAGCCGGGGAGCTGAGTGAGACAATTTGGGGTTTATACAGCATTATGTAAAAATGTGCAAAATATTACAACTGGGAAACTCAAGACAACTTTGTCTCAATAGGCTGGAAGAGTTTGAAGCCAAACTGAGTCTTACTTCAGATTCTTTCTAACTTCACATTTTTAGGTGCCCTCAGGTTTCCAATATATCAAAGTGGTGGTGGACATTTTTATCATTCCTTTCTGATGAATGTTAAGAAAATAAATTTAAAATATGTTAGTTTTAAAACTTAGAAACATGTCTTGATTGAAATAGCCCAATTATAGTTTTCGGATTCATCACTTATTCTGCCCTATTGACCTTTATGTTACCTGTAGTTACAGTAGATTGCTTGCTAGATCTTTGGATCTGCCTTTTGTCTGTGTGGGAAAGAATCTTTGAAAACCCATAAAACAGCCTGAGTCCAGGTCAGTGGAGGAGAAGCTATGCTTCCACTTTGTTTAGATAAAGGTAACAACTGTTTGATCTTGAAAACAAATTGTAGGGACTTTTTCATTTTTAAGAGGGTCAGAGACAGCTCCTGGTTGGATGAGCAAAGATATGCCTTATTTGAATAAATTAAAGAGAAGAATTCGCCTTTACTATAAAAGTTTGTACACAGGAGTAACAAATCAGATTTTCTTTTGCAACTCTCCAAAGACGTCTTTGCTTTTCTTTCTTTCTTCTTCTTTTCTATTTGTCTCAGGTAAATGAATGTCCGTTTTTGTGTGTTGGAAGTGTCTGTGTTGTCAATGTGATTTTACACTTTCAAATGTTAGAATAAACTCTGAAAATGTATGACAAGGAGCGTTGACTGTCATTTCTGTGTGGCTTTTGTTTCCACGCATGGAATCATTGAATCCGGGAGCACAAGAGAATATAACGAGCCAAAAGTTAATGATTTTATTCTCTTAACAGGAACTGTTTTTCATAGAAAGTGAGAAAAAAAACATTTGAAATGCGACTTATGCAGAGGGAAAAATTGAGGCTACTCAATATCAGTACCTGGTATATGAGCATTAGGTGGTTATTGCTATTAAAGTATACTAGGAGTTCAAAACATTGACCTTTTAAACTTTTGTCACGTCATTTCGAATGTATTTTTCCTGCCACTTTTACACTTACTCTTACTTGTATTTAGTAATGGAGTGCTCTTCCTCCCCCACCTATTGCTGAACTCTGCCAGTCAGTTGTTGAAAGGAAGCAACATAATTTTCTCTTGGTTACAAAACAGAGAGCAAAATTAGATGTTCTAACCATTTCTAGAGAAATCTAACGTCATTCTATGGAAAGTAAAATGTCAGCACACTGGTGGCAAAACTATAAAAATGTGGTCATTTTTCCTCTTAAAGAGATGCCACTGAATCCATGTGATGGATGTTCCAACCTCTGTTGACAATTATGAAATATTCACATTTTCTTTACTCCTTTTATGTAAACATCTCAAGTCAAACTATTTGAAAAGCTGTGCATGAGCACCAAAGGAGAAAAGTTTCAGACTGATTAACATCAAGATCTGGAGAACAAGTTTGGGCCAGTTAACAGAGGCATGCTCGAGTTTTTAATAGTTAATAATTTCAAAATAACTAAAAATGTCCATAATGTATTTGCTAATATGTCCTTATAAACTACTGAGAATGTACAAATGCTGCACTGCCCTTCCCCTACCTATTGCTGTGGACCGCCAGCAAAATGAGAAGGCTCCAACACCTAGCAGAAGTACTGATAAATCCTACATCACATGTAAATCTTTGGTTAGGTAGCAGTGTGATTGCTCTGTAGTACAAAGAAACTGCGATGGAGAGACAGAACATTCAAGTCATTTCTGAAAACTCTGAATGCTAGCTGTTAGCAGCTACTGATTAGCATTACTAGAGTCATCATCAATTCTCTAAAACGCTGATTTGTGAACTTTTCCAAGAAAGTTGTGAAAACAAAATAGATTTAGATTTTTAGGTTTACTTGAAATATTGTTAAAATCTGAATTTGGTGTCATGTCATGAGCAGAGCAATAATCAATGTTTGATTTTATTTTAGAAGCCGAACAAAGAAATGCTGTATTCCTGTTTTAAATACAACAGTTGATGTTGTACTATTTTGGTTTTATTTTTGTGTGTTGACAAAGCGACACTGTGGTGTTCTGACTCCAGGTTATCCTTCAGTGAGAATCTCACTCAAGCCCCTGCCTCCCCCTCCTCCTCCTTCAGGCAGCCTGTCGGGATGTTTCCTGCAGGGACTGTGGCTCTTGGGACAACCCTGTCCTCAAAGTGTTCCAATCCAGACCAGAGCTAGATTTCAGGGGAAAAGAAGCCATAGCCCTTAGTGGGTAAAACTACTAAGAGAGAAGGACAAAATGAAGAGACTTTGACAGATTTCCCTTAGGCAGCGAGAGGAGCTGCACCTGTGTGCCCTTCGTCTCTGCTCAGTTTAGTTTCCATCTCCTCCGACTCTCAGAAGCAATAGCCTGTTCGGCTCTGTTGGCGCTGGCAGAACAACAGGAGGGAGGGATCAGGTGGCTCGGGCAAGCAGACGAAAGAGAAGACCTGGGAGGAGGGCTGACAAATGAGTCCCGTCAGGTAAGATTCACAGATGTGAAGGGATGGGAGGGGAGGAAGAGGCAAGAGGTGGGTAGACTGAGGGGAGACTGTGTGTCAGCTTACATCGGTTCATCAACAAACATCCCTGACCCTTATTAAAAATCACTGTTTTCAGCATACAGAAGCCAGTGTGTGCTGCTTACCGAGTCAGACTGAGAAATAACAAAATTCTGCTTCATTTCGCTCTCACTGTGACCAGTATCTGCAGAAATAATGACTGCTATCACACAGGAGTAAGCAAGGCCAAGGAGAGCGCGGGAAGAACTCCAGAGCCTTTGTTAATTGGGTCAGATGCATAACGCATTAATAAAAATGACTAATGAGAAGGGGGGGGAAATAGTGAGAAGAGAGGATTGAAAGACAGCCAAAACACACACAGCACAGATGAACCTGCGTGGAGGCGAGAAGACAGAAACCTCTTTTGCAACGGACTCGAGAAAATAAAGAGCTTGATTAGTTTAAAGCGATTTTTACCAAATGAACACGCAACCCCTCAGCTGGATTCAGACCTTGATAAATGCCCACTGTCTAAGCTGTTATTAAACACAAGAGAGACTGGTGGGTGCTTGTGCCAGCCAAAACTAATTAAAGCCAAGCAGATGTGTCTGGACAGTGGTACGCTGCACACTCACTATGTTACACAAATGTTCCCTTTTTATGCATGCTTGCACACACATACTCACAAAAGGAGCCTTTAGATGGGCTGTTAACCCTGTCCACAAAGTAATCACTGCAACCTGATGAGACATCACCCAGGTAACTAGACAAGGAGAACATAAAATCAACCGGATCTCCACCTCTGTTTCCAACGTTGCAGTATTTGACTTCAGAAACTTGGCGCAATGGCTTCTTTCCCCTCCCCAATTACTTATCCCACTAAAGCCAGCAGACATTTTTGATTCCCGACCTTCCATCCTGCAGGTGATGAGGCAGAGCTGATGGCAGCCAAGTAATCTTTCAAGATGCACGTGTTGTTGCTTTTGTTAAGGGAGTGCATCATGTGCTGAGCGGCACTGCAGCCTACAATAGACGGCTCGTGACGCTTTCATCGACCTCCTCTCTTTCCTTTTCCTTCTTTTTCAGCCTCATACTTTGTGAGCAAACACCTGTGCTTTTTTTTCCCAAAAGCTATCATTACACCAGCCTACAGGCATGAGAGCTGAACTCAAAATTGCTGATGGAAGCCCCCCTAGCGGAGTCAAAGCTGGAGATGAGATTGTGCTGGGGATACGTTTTAGGAAGGGTGGGTGATGGAAAGTGACGGTGCTTTTAGGTGATGCACACAAACAAGTACAGAGATGCAGAGCAGGAAAAAAAACCCGCAAACCTCCATGTTCCATCTTCATTTCAGCTGCTGGTTGCCTCCAGCCATAATCAAACCTATGTAGAGTCGCATCAACCACGGTTTCATAAAATGCATAAGCAAAAAGTAGAGAGAAAAACAAATCACTAATTTGGTGCAGCTAGTCCCATCTGTGGATAAAAAAGGGACTTGTGCCTACAAATGTAGGCTAATGCCCTTCTCAATCAAAGGCTCAGGCTGCATTACAACCAAACAGACAAGTCCACGGTTGGTGAGGAAAGGGCGATTATGACCTGGATCAGACAGGCATGGACAGGGGAGGGGTAAAAAGTGCCAACACATGGCACCACAGATAAAAGTGATGTGCCAGATATTGCAGGTAGTAGTTGCATGGTGCCGACAACTTTGTACGTGCTCTTTGTTTCAATAGCAGCTCACAGAATCAAGGGCGATAAGAGGGCATGACCAAAAACAACAGGTGAAACCATCTCAATATAACCAGGCTCGTTTCCGAAGTGAAAAATTCACCGCGGCTCCCCCAAAGGGCTGTGCTAACACCCTTCTGTCGCAAAATATTAGAGTGTTGGCAGAGTCGGGTGCTGGCCGTCCGCTCCAAGAGGAGACAGTGGGCTAGAGTTTATGCTCAAAATGTCTCCACCGCTGTGGAAAGACATTTCCCAGGTAAGTCTCCTAGCTGTCAGAGCGTAGGCCCCGACGCAAAAGCTAAGCTCGTGTTGTGGGTGAGAATGCAGGATACGGTTGGATAAGAGCCAGAAATCATTAGCAAGCAATGTGTCTGACACAACAGGCAGAACATGGCATTTTCAAAAGCATAAAAGAGCCTCAAGTGTATGGCGGTGAGCAGTGCTAGGCAGCTGTTTCATTCAGGTCTTCTGATAACAACCCCCCTGTCCAGACTGGCTAATGCAAGGCAGCACGAATACAAATCACTTTTTTGATGGTCCACACTGAGCTAAGCAAAAACTGGTGAACTGGCACACTCTCGCTCATTTCTTAGCTGATCAAACCTCTTGTGGATCAATGTGTGGAAAGAATTTCAATGTAGTAGTCTGCATTTAGATTAATGTGCATACTCACAAAAGAGCTTATGATAGTATGGTTAATAAGAGAAACACTTCAGCTATCAGGAAGAGCCAGCAGGATGTAAAGACAAAGATCTAGCTAATGGCCTTGGCCATATCATTAACCACACGGGCCTTTGCAGATACAGGATCACGCTGTGGCTCCAGCGACGGGGATGAAGCAACACTTTCATTATTCACAAGATAAGATCCTAGGAATACCTTAAATGGGATGAGTTTTTGCATTAAACCACCTTTCTGAATAAGCACACAATTGGCACATCGATTATGACTTTAAGCAATAAAGATTTAGGCAATTTAATTCTACTTCTCTACTTAAAGAGAAAGCTTAGGTTTGTTAAAGGAAGATCCAGTGAAGTTATCAGTTCTAGATCTCTTCACCTGTAGTCGGCAGATGTCATATCACTGCAAGCTTGAAGAAATGTTATTAGTTAGAGTTAGACAGCAAACAGCTTTTGAGATATGGGACAATATTTTAGCACAAACTAAATATGGTCATATAAAAGAAATAGGGAAAGCTATATTATATGTTTATACTTCAGCAAGTTAGTTAACATTGTTTTACACAAATAATGTTCATGTTACTATGCCAAATTATGCTGCCTGAGGCTTCAACAATCAGCCATCTGAGCAGCGCATATATTATAAAATGTGATGAATTAACTGAGATTAGAGTTTTTTTAGAAAGCTGAACTCAACTTCTGAAAACAAACCCAGGCCTAATTATTAAACCGACCTGTATGTATAAGAAACTATTTAAACGGACAGTTGAATTTATTCACCTCAACGTGAAATATTGTGATGTTTAAACATTGCAAGAAATTGCACAAGAAGATCTTGTTACGCCTCATCAATACTGGAAAAACTACACAACTAGTCCTTTACTGCTTAACAAAAACTACCAAGCGCAGGCTAAAAGTAAATATTATGAACAGATGGTAGGAACAACCACATGACCCAAGCATCACAGGACATTTGTTCCATTTTTAGTTTTTTGGAGGATTTCTTGGCAAGTTGAGTCACATTTCAATTAAAAATTTGTGGAACAAACAAGTAAAACACCGCTGAGAAACCATCTGGCTTTGAGAGCCGTTTGAGCCTAACAATCAGTCACAGTTTCAAGTAGAGTGTGCGGCACTGTGCTGGCTCACCTATCGCACGCTGACCATTGCAATCACCAAAAACAACAAGCCCTTACATCTGTGACTCTGGCCCAGTCCCATTAAAAACCCATCACAACCACTACAACCATGCTACGCTTACTGCTCACAAAACCCATTGCTATAATTGGTTCCACTGCACCCTGAACCGACTTCGAACAGCACAGGCTGCAAATGCAAACCATTCCACAGAAACCGGAGAAGAACCATATCCCAGTCATGTCTCGGAGACAATCAAGCATGGAAAATTATTTCCAAGCAAAGAAATGAAAACAGACGCTTTGTTTTCAATCAGACAACAGGGATAAGGTATGAACAGAAACAAAAAAGAAAAAAAAAGACGACATGAGGTGAAACCAAAACAATGTTTATCTGTTATGGAAGACTGGAGGTGATGACAGCTCGACTGTGGACCAATGGAAAGCTGTGCGATAAGAACACACACTTCATCAAGCCACACGAGCGGACAGAGGTGCAACAGTGAAGCAGATCTGTTGTTTCAACGCCACCACAGTGAGACCCACAACCATGTCATTACCTCAGCCAGAGGCAAAGAGCAACACCAGGGCTTAGTATGCTCAGAAAACATGAAGGTTAGGAGAGTGTTTTTGTGACTGTGACAGAAAGACAAACAGAGAGAAAAGGGGGGAAAGATGGATTTGAATGTGTATGGGAGTAGAGGTGAATGTGTTCTACTGAGGATCAATTCTGCTTTGAGCTAGTATCTTTGCAATCTTTGTAATACTAGAGGAAGAGACTGTCTGGACCCGGGTGAGACTGAGAGAACGGTGGTAAATCTCCTGGGCTTCTAGGGCAACACCAATGTCTGTTCATCCGCACGAATAAAACTTGTGTACGAAGAGAAGAAAAAAGTTATTTATGAGTGAAGAAAATTACCAATAATTGCCAGTGAGAGACAATGGAAACTTGCAAGCAGTCATAATTGCTTGTTGGTGTGACAAGACTACAGATAAAGTAATGCTATAATTGATATTCTGAACTGACTTTTGTTAATTAAGGCACTGATTATTCTGCTTAACAGACATTGACAACCAGGAGAGTAGCACTGCCCTTTAGAGAAGATGCTTGGCACGGTGATGAACTAAATTTCTTCACGGACATTGTTTAGGGAGCAAGCTATTGTCCGGGGAATTCTCTGACATGTAAACAGAAAACAAAAACACAACAGAGAATTTCATACTAGTTAATGCCAAAAATAGGCACTTCAATTTGGTACGTGCAACAACTGTCCAATTTTATTAACCGACTTAGACCAAGAGTTCGACAAACTATTCATTCTTCCTTCACTTTAGGGTGCTACAAAAATATTCACACCTCATATTTTTTGCGTGTTAAAACAATGACATTTTTACCCATCATTCTTAAAATATTCAGTCAGATTGAGAGCATCTGTGAACATTGACTTTTTAAAGTATTGCCAGAGTTTCTATATTAGATTTAAATTTGAACTTTAACTGAGTCATTCTAAAACATAAAATATTTTTTGATTCAAACTAGACGTCTCTAACAATTTTTTTTGTCCTATCAACTTTGACCTCCTTCCCTGTCCTTTATGATGCATGATGATGGCACCACCACCATGTTTGGCTGTGGAGACGTGTTAAGGTAAAATGCAGTGCTGGTTTTGCTAGTTGTACAGGTCAGACAGATATGTCTAACCTGCTATGCCCGCCAGCTGCAACAGGTCAGGACTTGTTACTGCTTTCTGTTGATGGTGGCTTTCTTCCATAATAGGCAAAATATGTAGCACAATTACATTTTATCCTGCCAGCATATTCTCTCATCTACTCATTACATTTTATTTAGGGGCAACAGAGTAATAGGGTTGAATACTGATGATTTTTAATTGTTATTTGACAGAAAAAAAGTGATTTGAAAGAAGAAGAAGCATTTATAGAAACTATTGGAAGGGTTACGGTCAAGCTGGTGACCTTACACACACACCATTAACAAGTCACAGACGAGATGCATTTACTGATGTTAAGAAATGTCTGGTTTTTAAGGTTTCGCTGGGCCCTTACTGGCTAGAACCACAAGATAATCCAGAAAAAAAACTGATGCTAACAAGCAAATTGTATTTCTTAAGAGTCCTATCTTCTAGCCAAAAAGGCAAAAAAACTGTTTTATACCTCCAACAGATTTTGCAACAACAAAATTAAACCTTGAAAGCGACTTAAATCCTTATGTATGAAAGTTTTAGGTTGAAAGGTTTCTGAATTAGCGAGGCTGGACAGCGAACAAAAGGCGCGCTCCGAGACGGGGTTCTGGGCATATGAGGGAGGCAGTCGGGGACAGCGCACTTAATGGAAGTGACAGTCAGCAGATACGCACCAGTCCGCAATTGCTCCCACCGCCTTCTCCAGCAGCCAGGAAAAGAAAAGGGAAAAAAAATACCCCCATCCCATCTACTGATTACATACAATGCATCCCACCATACTGGGAGAGAGGATAGGGAGGTGGAGCAGGGGGAGTGAATAGACAGAATGTTGCCCGGACCTTCTCTCAGATAGTGTGGTTATCAGTGAGAGAAAGAGGGAGGGAAACAAAAAGGAAGTTTACTGGCGTTGTTTTATCTGGCAGGGCATTAAACCGAGAGGCACACAGGGGACGTGACTGCCAGAGTAAAGAAAAAGACCATTCAGAGGAAAGGAAACACAAACTGTCCAAAGTCAGGGAGCCTTTAGATGTATCCTATCTCACCAAGTCAGTAACACGCATGCACCAGCATACATGCACAGTTTACCCTTGGCTCAAAGTCATCCCTGGTTCATGGTCACTGGCTTTGATAGGAGTCCGAGCCCTGGAACAAGCTGCTAACGACCCAGAAAGCTCCTCATCAGGCGACGGGTGCAGCTTGATATGCAGCAGGAGAACGGAAACTTGTAGTGGCCTCAGATAAAACACTCAAAGAGGGATAAAAACAGAACTGTAAGTAGGAAAACTATTAAGACTGAAGCAAAAATTAGAAGAGATGGAAGGGGAGGCGGCGTGGCAGCTGGGGGTAAATCCGTACCCCTTTGTGCCGTCCTTGACCCCGTCAGAAGAGACTAAGGCATGCAGTGAAAAAGATTGTTGGCCGCAACACCCGCCAGGTGTGGGTTGGAGAGGGATGAGAGGCATGTCGATGAGGATACCCCTCCCAGCCCCGACAAAGCAAGCACAGCAGCCTGATACCCTGCTGGATCCGGCTAAATCAGAGAACTTAGCCAGTGACCTCTCCACAGGCTCTATACCTTTTAATGAGTTCTCTGTCTTTGATTTGTCTTAGCGCTTACAGCGGGAGACAGATCATGCATAAGCCTTGTCACACACACACATCAAAATTACTTCAAAGCTACATGTGTCCATCTACGGCTTTCAAAGTTGGAGTAAAAAAAAAAAAAAGACGTATGTAGTCGAAATAATGAACACACAGAAAATCCAGAGTGACCAAGAGCTCTCATGCGCACGCACAGAGGCACGAGGGAAAGTGTACCAACAGCAATGGACTCAGCAACAACTGCCCGCGAACTAGCTGAAGTCAACTAATCAGTTCACACAAGGACAGAAAACCCACACTGGCATAAGCCGAGCAGAGCTCAAGGAGACAACACCCACCTTGTTAAGAGAAGGCCAGAGTAGGTGCAGGTGAGATTGGATCCAGACATGCTTGCTCACAGATAGAATTGAATTATTGATCAGCCAACAGATTGTGTTATGAGAAATTCATGGATCCACATCTTGGCCGCCCAGTTCCCCCAGGCTCCGAGGCTGTGTCTGGAATCTCTATCCATGTATATATTCTGTGTTTGTCCACATGGCCATAGCCAGGGGAAGCAGTCTGCCCCGGTCAATGTCCAAATTATTTCCAGAGGCCAGAATGAGCTCACACGTAAGACGACTTGGAGTAAACCATGAATTGATCAGGCCGACCAAGGAGATTCATTCAGAAGGAAGGCCTCAGTCTCACTCAACCGTAGCGGAGGAGCTTTAACTACTCAGAAATAGTTCCTTCTTCCTGAGCGCTCAGCCAACAACACAACCTTCAGCTCCCAATTCCACCAGCAGAAACGGAAGAAGCATGATTTCAGAGCTGTGTTTGAGACTGCTGCTGCTGATAATGCAAAACCACACACACACACACACACACACACAAACAAAAGTCCGCTAAGCGAGTACTCTGGTGTTCACAGCATCACCAGACTGAAGTAGGGCTGCGTTTCTCACACGGGTTCTGCATCTAAAACCTGACTCTCCTTCCTAACCTTTCAACAGTTACTAAATCCTGGACGGGATGACAAAACAGGACAGTGTGACCAATTCTTTCCTGAACCGTGTCATGTGGGTCTTTGAACACACAAGCATGTGACTAATACTGGCTTCTCAATACCAGGACTCAAATAAGTTTGTGCACTTAAACTCAAAAACATACACTGGTTTTCACAAAATTCACACAAACTTAAGCACAAAAATAAATAGGGTGATCAAACTTATTTTAAAGAAAATAATTCTTCTTAATACAGTAGGATGTCAATTATTGCAAATTAATAAGGTGCTCTGTGGTTTTTATTTTAGTGTTAATACATAAAGAAAAGTGCAAATATAACTACTAAAGGTAGTCATCAAGTGTATTCAACAAACTCAACAGAGGATGGGGGAGCAATGTGCTTCTCAGCTAACAAACATTTCTGCTACACTATCACATTTCTTCACATTAAAAAAAAGACATTAAACCTTATTGTTCTTAAAACCTAAAAAGACTAATGCTTACTGACCACTGTATAAAAATCTTTGTTAAAGAAAAAGGTTAAATCACCCTGCCCAATGGAAGCATGGATTTAGCAATCCATGCTAAATACATAGATTGCTCCTCACTTTAAGGAGGATTTCCTTAATCCCACTTTGTCTAGGGTATCCAATAGAAGCTGGATTGATCTCAGGGAATTCTGGATAACAAGTAAACACCTCAAACCACTCCAGAACCATTTCTGGCACATGGCAGAGTCATTATCCCACTCAAAGAGATCAAAACCATGTGGGGCAGATGATAAGCGACAAACTCAAATGCACTCTGTTGGTGCAATTTTCTCCCAGAACCCACCAGACCAACAGTCGCCCATCAATAGGATCAGAACCACATGGGCCAGCCTTCACTCATTTGCGTGTTCCTCAAACACTTTTGAAAAGATCAATCTTGGCTGTACGATGTTTGTATGAAGTAAGCACTTTGAACCACCTTATTGCTGAAATGTGCTACACAAATAAACTTGACTTGCAGACCATAAAATACTTGTGGGTTAGCCGTTCCTCCTTCTAACCACATTCATTTTAATTACAAAATGCTCACCTGCTGCTGCCAAGCGTAACCCCGCCCACTAACGAGTACCAGGATGTTGTAATCTGCTGCTCTTCACACCACCCATTGTAATGTTGTGCCTGATCAGTGTATGACCAGGACTTGGCAAAAGTGCACTGCTTTAATCTAGTCTAATCAGATTTCCTACAGAGGAAGAAAATACACTTTATGCACAGAATTAAACTATATTTAATAATCCCACCGGTTTTCAGTAATTAGGATTTGCTTTGTTTACATCTTCTGTGGAGAACAGATGTGTGGTTTTAGCACGCTGCTCAAGGGGGATAATGTTTTGTTTTCAAGTCGGAAGGTGGAGAGACGCATAGAAACCTATTGGGAACGAGATGTGACTTAGTTTTTTTCCATTACCCAAAAGAGGCAAGCGACTCTGTATTACTAATTAAACAACAGACACAGAGGAATGTGTGATGAATTCCTGACAGCAGACAAAGACAGGGACTTGAGATGAAGTAGAGCAGAACCTGGTTAAACATAAAAAAAGAAAAAAGCTGGCTAAAGGAGAAGCACAGACATGTTAGTGTAAGTGTACTGTTGATCTCGACAAGAACAACAACAAAGAGACCTTAATGGAGGTCCAGAGTGCAGGATAAATGGCTATCGGGGTCTGGTTGGAACACCAATTGGCACCAGTCAACAAGTAAACAAGCTAAAGTGAACATGCTGTCTAACATCCCTGGGTTTGCTGCAGTCTGTTATTAAGCTGCTGCACACTGCACACTTGTCCATATCCATTTGAAAGAGGATGAGGGTAGGTGGGGTGGGGGGAAATGTCTCCTGGTGAGACTTGTGCGTGATTTTGGGGATGCAATTGGCAGAATGTATTCCGTAAACAATGTAACAGCAACTTGTTTTCAAAGGAGCCACTAGAGAGAAAGCATCAGGCTATTTGCTGTGTGGCACAAAAAAAAGAGACAGAGAGAGAGAGAGAGAGAGAGAGAACAAGACAAAGTCTTGGTAATAAAGTTCTGTAACCCCAGCAGCACATCCACTATGGCTAATGACTGTAATTAAAGAGTTAGGCTTCAAAGAAGGACGTGACGTGGGTTCGGCTAAGACGAGAAGCAGGAAAGACGTAGTCGCACCAGATTGAAGCGACCACAAGGCCGAGTTTTAAAAACTAACAGGCGGAACATATCCAAGACTGAGTGGTTGGCTAGCATGTGTTATGAGAGCTTGTAAATATTTAGGCATTCCTACAAGGGCATGTGGCTGCAGCTCTGATGTCATTTCTCCCAAGACTACCATTTGCTTTAGTTGGAGACTGAACAGCCACGGCAATGCAACTGTAAACAGATCTGTGAAAAAAGCGGAACAGTTGGAAACAATGTGCTGCAGGATAAAAATAAAGTACACTAATAATAACCTTTGCAAATCAGACTATTTAGAAGTGGGAAAAAAACAGATTCTGAGTCTAGATAATACGCAGACACCACCGGAAACACAGAACGAGCTTCCCTTGTTCCAGCTAAAAGAAGTTGAGAGAGGGGAAACAAAACTGGGTAGCTTTAAGGCTGCCCAGATGAGTCAGTGAGGAATAATGCAAGTCGTTATGGCTGCATGAATAGAGTAGCGAGGCTACGGGGCAACAGCGGACACCTAAGACATAGAGCAATGATGACACCTCCACAGATCTACATTTCAGTAGACAGCTTCACGCTCCGGGCAGGTTCAGGACGCCAGGAAAGATGTCCACCTAGAGCACAGACACACTGAGTAAGAAGAATAGCTTAGGAAAAAAAAGTAATGGAGCAAAAAGAGGAAAGCCTCATAAAGAAACACCAGGTGAATTCTGCATTGGCGATGTTACTGGGAATTTCTAGACATAAATTCGTTTTAATACTTAAACCCTGTTTTAGCACAAGGCTCATGGATGGCTGATTACACCAACAGTACTTTGAATTTTTTTACCGTTTTTGATGAGTTACAACCACCAACAGCAGCATGCTTTTTTAAACGGACCAAAAAAAAAAAAAAGAACATGACAGAAATGGAATGAAAAGGAAAACATCCCCCCGCCCCCATCTTTACAAACTCTTTAATCTCAAAATGTCAGGCAGACATTTCCACTAACCCCTTTTTACTCTGATACTCCTGAATAAAAATCAGTAGAACCCACAGAAAGACATGCGATAAGTCTGGGGGAATAGTGTGTTGACGTCAACTCCTCTAATCTGCCTGTGGTGGCAAAGTGGCAAAAAGAAAGCAATATGAAGTCCCATCTGCAGTTTGCCACAAGCAGTGCATCATCTAATGGACATATTTTCTTCAGCCGGGACATAAAACAGATAATGGAAAGAAAGACCGAATACATGGACATCATGCAAGAGACTGCAAAGGACTTCAGACTGGAGCAGATGTTCGGGTCAGTGACCTTAAACAAACAAAAGTCAGAACTATAACAGAATATAGTTTTTTAAAAAATATGCTCATGTAGAATGGCAATCTCGCCGCCCAGTCTGCTTGACTTTCTGGAGAAACTTTGCAAAGAAGAAGCGCTAAAGTTTGAACTGTGAAGCTTGTAGACTTGCAGCCGTAGTTGCAGTTGTGATTTTTAAAAGTTTCGATTCCAGAGAACTGAACATGGATGAGTTCCATATATTTTGTTTATTTGTTAACATTTTAAAAACCTGTATACTTCCCCTTCTATTGAGAATGATGTGCTATCACGTCCTGGTTTAAAAAGATCTCAATGTAACCAATGAAATGTGGAGTTCTATTATGACAAAAGGAGTACCAGTACTTTTGCGTGCCATTGCAAACAATGCTGCTCTTTATTATCATCAAACTACAACTATATACACTCCAACAGCGCTCTTAACCCACAGGCATGCCCCAACACGTCAAGGTCAATGCAGAGGTAAAATACCTGACTCACTCTAATGCCTGCTATAAATCTGCAAGGCAAAATGAAATGTGCAATGAAATACAACAAAGCTGGCCTCGGCACAGGCCAATTTTCGCTGTTTTGGTGCATTTTTATTTGTATTTATGCTTGCATTGTATTCGACTTTTTTTTCTGCTGAATCACTCAACAATTTCTCCACGGGAACAATAAAAAGAGATTCCCTTAAAAAAAATTATTGCAAAGTCTAGTTAATTTTTTGCGACCGACGGGTCACTGGCAAAATGTCAGTCTCTGAGGTTGAGGCTATTTCTTAGGCAGTATTATTACTGCTGCTGAGACTGCAGCCACAGTAAAACGGTCTGTCAGTTTACAGATGAGAAGCAACAGAGCCAGTGGCATTTAACTAGATTCTCAGCAACTTTAACAATGGCTGTATGAACAGATTTTAATGGGTCCCTCTTGGATCATAGGCTAGCGAAAGGCCACTATACCCACCTCATTTAACAGAGACAAGGACATGATACTGGGAAAAAAAATCATTATACTATTTCATTATAAAATGTAATAAAGCATAACCTTGTCAATATTCTCTATTATCCCAGCTTGATAATAAAAGGATGTAGATTTATTTCAGGGAAAGACGAGATTTACCGAACAGCCTGGATTTGTGTAAAGTGCTGCTATGCTTAGAAACCCTGTGTTATCTTGTCTGCATTAGTATTCATTATTAGATCCTATTGAGATGCACGGCAGAAAGGTCTGGAAACTTCCTGTTTTGCACAAATGCAAGTAAGTGTAACAAAATATCTTTCTGCAGCCTTAGAAAACTTCACAATTTGACTGAAATGACTAAGGGACAGACATCCAACCTGCAGCAGTGCTGACCGCCTCCCCGATGACCCCTTCCACCTGCCGGCAGGTTTCAATGCAAGCCAGAAATAATAAGGGCAGCATATGGTCTCATGGTCCAACGCTGCTGATGCTCTTCAACAACTCGGGTCAGCAAAATCAATGTTTTACCCCGTTTTATTTTAAATCAGGTACTACCCTTGTATATTTAGGGTTAGGCGCACCTTCAATGAATGGCCTATTTTAAAACTTTAAAACTTTTTGCTACAGTAGAGGCTGGAGTTACGTTATGCATCCACTAGAAGGAGCTGCACTAAAGAGAACGTCAACAAAACAGTCCAATCCTTCGCGGCTGGGCCGGGGTGTGGCCCGACGTTGGTCACCCTTCTCCTTCACGCACAGCATGTTCGTGGAGAACGTGGTGCTAAATGGCCTGCAGACGACCTGATTATCAGGGCGGTAGGTAGATAGGTCAGTAAAACTTTATTAACAGATTACAAACCAGCGTTCTGACAACTATCCCAGCATGCACCGCGCACTTCTTCTTCTGCGGGCGAAAATGAAGTCGGCGGCTGCTTACCGTAGTTGCTAGACCTGTTGTGGCTCAATATTGGTCCGTACAAAAGGCGCACTGTCGGCTTTTGAGTAAATTTAAGGTTTTTAGGTGCGTTTTACAGTGCGGAAAATACAGTAATTTTGATTGTGTTATGAAAGTTTTACTAGGATATTTCACCAAAAATTTAAAAAAATAAAATAAAATACTTTCAAAAATCCAGATGTTTGCTAAAAATAAAAAAAAAATAGCTACATGGTTCCAATATTAGTTTTATGTTTAGATATTGAAAACATAAAAATTCCAAAACGTATAGCTGTAAAAGCAACAACTTTCCACTCTTCAATGCAGGAAATGCCTAGCAAGGAAAAGCACACAAGATGAGTCGTCCATGCTAAGGACCACACAGTGTATATATCCATGTGATTATTACCACCAGTCAATAAAATTGAATACTAGCAGTCTAAAAATTTTTTAATTTAGTCAGAATGTGGCCAATTACAAACTGAAGTTCTGATCATCCAAGCCTGTCAAAAATAACAACATCTTGGAGTATAAATAAATTATCACTAAATATAAAATTCTGTTTTGGGTGTATCTTCTTCATTTGAAATGAAAACCTTAGACAATCATGACACGAGGACAAAAAAGTGTCTCAATTCTATAAGATAATATTGATCTGCATTGGTTCATTTTATTATAAAGATATGCCAATTACTTAGCTAAAACTTAAAAATATTTTTTTTTCTCTTAACCAGCTCTGCCTGAGGAAAGGAAGGTCAAATACTAAAATAACATTAATGAAGAAGATGTTATGATGCATTAAAGGCATCAAATCTAAGATTCAGTCTATACAACAAAAATATTCAGTCTATATGAAAGACCTGAGCCAACAGAAAGTACCTTGATGAATTTTTTAATACAAAAAAAACAAGTAAATCAAACAAAAAAAATGCTTTGATGCATAAATGAGGATGTAATAATTAATTCTCTGTCAGATTTAAAATTTCTGCAACATCTTTCTTCTCTTTTATGCAATCCTTAGAAACCAGAATCTGAATTGGAGAAAACTAAAAACCGACAGCAGTCACTAATTTGCAGCACCACTAATTTCATCGTGTAAGCCTGCTCTCAAAGTCTTACTTGTACCAGACATCCCCGTCTCTCTTCCGCAGTTTGTCATGTTACCGTATCTCTTCGCTATCTGACATTGTGACCTTCGTCTCCAGCTGCTGCCACTGAATTGACCCCTTCATGCATCTGTCACTTACCATTTCTGGCTGAGCCTCATTTTCAGTGGTTCATAATTAATCACCAAGTGTACATGAAAAAAAAGGAGAGAGAAAAAGCAACAGAGGGCCAACAGTCGACAGCCACTAGCCTATTAACATCAACCAGCTGGACATCGTATTAGCTGTAAAGCAGAGGTGATAATTAAAAATGATCTTGGCGGGAGTAAATTGGTCAGTTTGGAGGATTAACTGTGAAATGACTCACATGAATGAAAATGAATTGCATCCTCTGGTGCCATTGCTGGGATTAAATGCCACTCAGTGTGGAGAAACCCTTAGTTGAAGACTTAAAAAGTGCGGTGATAAAGCATTACAGGTGGAATAAGTAGCTCTACACAGTTTCCATTATTCTGCAGCGAGTGTAAGCCTAAGTCCATTTCAGCCCCAAAGCCTTCTGAGGCAGATGTATCAGCACGCTGCCAAATCCTTCACAGGCACCCTCAATTTGCACAGAAATGAAGCGTCGACTCATTTTCAGTATGTTTCAGTTTGAGGGATCTGAACCGTCTTCTCATCCTAAGCAAAGAGGGTGACTAAACATCGCCTGCCACATTAGACTAGATGAAGCAACCGACTTCCCTCTGAAGTGTTTAAGCAGGTAGTTGTTTTGATAGTGAATCACGCTAGGCTTAATTATAAAGGCAGCAGATAAATTAACTTTCTGCTCTTGTCTTTTCTGGAATCGAAGCAAGAAGCCGTCTCCGTGCAGGGCAAACGAGGTGATCTGAACGGGGTCGTGTGTGCAGAGGAGTTTTCATTTAAACCTATCTGCAGCAGCAGGCAAAATGCCTTACTGTGTGTGAAATGTTGCTTGTGGCCCGAGTTGGTGGGCTGGATGACATGCCTCCAGTAAACAGACACCATCAAAAGCCAGTGTCTGTTTCAGCCAAAGGAAAGTGGCTCGGAGGAGGCGGACTGAGGCAAATGTTTGTTTACTGTTTCTATCATTGGGTTTCAGTCTTCACTGCTGGCGACGGTCCACACTGCCGTTTACAAAGAGCCCTTCTCGCAGCCATGGCAATGACTGATGCACCAAAACAACTGGCCAGAGATCCGAATCGGACAATTTTCCTTTTAATGATTAGTGATTGAGACAGGTCAGACGTCAAAGAAAGGGAAAAGTCTGCATCAGCCACAAACAGCCTAACTAGAGTCTCTAAGATCATTTTGTCATAAACACACCACACAAATGCTCCTGTTCAGTCTTTCGTTTTAAAGAAGTTTCTTTTTCCCCCATGACAGAACTCCTGTAAAACATCCTGACCCACAGCTCTTCAACTAACCAATTAAGGCAGCTCTTGCCCCAGGTGACTCATTTGGCTTTTTCAGAAAGGTATTTTCAAGATTCATTACATTTCTCTTACTCATGCTCCAACAGAGGAAGGGGGTGTAACTACAGCTTAAAGGTGGGGGAGAGGAGGGGAGGACGAAAAACCACCGTGAGTTGACAACCATGATGGGTTGGCTGAGCTGTGCGGTTGCTGGTGGACATATGGATGAAACACAGCTTGAATTGTGAAAGTGCCAAGGTCGTTTCAGCAGCAAAAGTAAAACACATTGAGCTGCATTTTGACCCTTCAGCTGCAAAGGCTGCTGGACCTTAAAGTGAACTTCATCTGCTGATGTTTGACGCTGAAGTGCCAGGCTCCTCTCTCACAAAGCCAAATTCACAGCCTGGTGCTGGGGGACTTGAGATGAGAATTAACACAATCACAACTCCAAGATCCGTCGTACATCTGCTTTGTTTACTCTGATCTCAAGTGCATGAGAGGACAGGAAATGTGCTGAGTGGAAAGGGTAGCGCGTGTTTAGCTGTGTGAAGTGCATACATTGCATCAGAATGAGAGGCAGCTGTAAAAAAAAAAAAACACTAAGGGAAAGTTCGGGACAAGGCCTTCATTTCCAAGGGCAGGGGTGGCAGCAATAAAACCCAGCGGAGATGAGATCAGAAATCCACCTCGGCGTGGCACCTCCTTCACCACCGGATAATCCTTAGACATGAAAAGACGGGTCTATCTCCAATTTAAAGGAAATCTTAATTCCCCTCCCCATCTTTCAGCAGCCTAATGCCAGGCTGACACACCCTTCAAGCATATGCCCACACTCCCTAGAAAGCAATGTGTACATAAGGAAAGTAAGAGGAACAAGGTAGCACACATGCACATCTAGTTTGCGCCACACCTCTTTTATGCTCAGTGAATGTATAAAGTCTGCCTTACAGAGGGGGGAATTACCAAACAATATCGTGAATTAGATCTAAAAAAAGGTAAAGCAACGCAGTAATAATTTAGATTATAATGACTAGAAAGGACCATAAAGGGAGGCTTATCTAGCAGTGGAAAAAGAACCAGTGGCCCTCAACAATGATGGAAACCCTTGTCATGTCTCTGCTTGTCCAGTGCTTTGTTCCTGCCTGTGTGCAATGGACAGGAGGGAAGGGATTGCTTGTTGTTTATGAGGATTAAGGTTTTATTTTCCAAATGAAAATGACAGGAGTCTGTAATCCGTGGCAAAGGAAACAAAACAGAGGATGGATGAGTATGAATTCATCTGACCTCAAAAAAATGCTACCAAGTCCCAGAAGAGGCCACATGCATTCAAAAGACAGTTTACACTCGGTGAAAAAAAAAAACAGACAAAAGAATTTAAAACTTTAGCCCACTCCAAATCCCGTAAGAAAAGACAGTATCTAAGCAACCTTTGATGTATAGTAAAGAAATAAAATACAACCATTCATAAGTAGTCTAAAGGCAGCTACAATGCCTTGGGGAAAAAAGTCTTTATACCCCCTGGAACATTTTACATTTTGCTCATAATATAACCACAATCTTCAATGTTGAGTACCGCTTAATAATAAGGTATAAGGAATATTATACATGGCTTCCAATAAAACTTGAAATCCGATGTGATTTGCACTGAGCCATCTTTACTCAGACACCCTAAATAAAATTGAGCATAACTGAATGCCCTCAACAAAACTTTTTTAACAATCACCCATTCTATAAGTACAACCCAGTTTAAGCATCTAGTCCAGTGTCTCACGTAATCGTAATCGGTATAAATAGAGCTGTTCTGTGAATCTGAAGAGGTTTAACAGAATAATGGTTTGCAAACAGTATTATCTGAAATAAAAGAGGAGTGTGGCAAAAATGCAAACCTGACCTCTCTCTCTCTAGCATACTGATAGGCCAAACAAGGAGGCCGAAGGTAACTCTGTAGGAGCTACAGAGATCCAATGCTAAAGCAGGACAATCTGTTGATGCGACAAGCATTAGTTCTACTCTCAACAAATCTGGGTGGCAATACAGAATCTTGGTCAAGAAATAATTGCAATTTGCAGACCTTATTTGGCTGACCGTGAGATGCTTTGCAAGGAAAAATGGGCAAAAGACACAATGTTGCTTCAAAATAAAGCAGGATTTTCCTTTGAACTTTAACATTACAACCCACTAAAATATAAAAATACAGCAAATCTGAAAACGTACACCTGGCACGAGAACGTTTGTAAGCTACTCCATGCTACATTTCACCTGAAAGTTTAATTCCAGATCCAGCAGCCTTTTACCCAAAGGGAGAGAGGTATGAAGGTGAGGAAAACTCAGAAATGCTTGATTTGTTTTCCCGTTTCCCTTGCATTAAAAGGGTATGAGTCTGTGCTTTGGGAATTGTTTTGCAGACTCCTGAAACCCCTTGCATGACCTGAATGAGAAACATCTCCCATTCCCCGGTCCTGAAAAGAGCGTCTATGATGAAGCAGTGTGGTACGCCCGTCTTCTTCACCCTTGTGGGGAAGCAGGAGAAAACATTTATCACACTCTCCTCTGCACAGATAAGGTGTCTCTATTTATTCAGAGCAGAAGAGATAAACACTGAATGAAGCATTGTGGGGCAGGGAAAAAGAGAAAGACACACTAAACAGAGGCAGGACGGGAGAGGGGGGTTACTTTTTGAAACTGCTTGCGTTTGTCTCTGTGTGACCAGATGGCATCTCTCCCGGTGCAGGGAAGAAACTGGAGGCTGACCCCCTGCTCGAACCCCCTTCCAGACACCAGCAGCCACCTTTCCGGCTTTCGCACAACCCCATCCTGCGCTAATCCATTCCCACTACGAGACTGTTTGCATGAAGTTATTTAATTGGAATAATCTCCAGGAGGTAGGTCATCCCACATACAGTAGGCATGTCTAGAGGAACAGGGGTGTGGATGGTGATTAAAAAAAAGATGATTTAAACAGGGCAACAAGGCAGTACAGTGGTTTTCTGAGCGCTGCACCAGGGACTGAGAGATACAGACTGGCAAGAACAGCATTTGAGATTCAACAGGGACATCAATAGTGCCTCTGTTCCCTTGTACTCCACAAGAGAGACAAGACAGAGCGGATACAGAGTAAGGAGAAAAAGCAAACATGAGGCATGGCTCTCTACTACGTCTGTGCTCTCGGACGCTGATGTACGGCTCGACTGTCCAGAGGTGAGGAACGCGGCTCACGTGCCCATTTCTCACAGAAATTGCCGATCGCGCAGGGACAGATGGCCCCTTGTGAGGTGACTGGGCAGATGCCACGGCTGTAGTGCATCTGACGTTAAATGAATGGTTTTAGGGAAGCACATGTCTTCTGGGACCTTTATTCCCTCTCCTTGTACCATCAATCAGCTGTTGAGTCTGAGAACAGTCGAACAAGTTTTCATGCAGACAGCCATGAGGGAAACTGTGAAGAACTACAGTGACACAGCTCATTACTTGGACACAAAAGGACTTTCTTTTAAAAAAAAAAAAAAAAAAACATTTAGGTATGCAGCATGACGTTACTGGTGCATTTCATGGTAAGGATGGGAACAAGGCATTCTTGTTTTCACAAGGTTTTTTGCTGTCATAAAACAGACTACTGCCTGTAGGACTTGAACCTTGAAGGGATGATAGTCATATTGCCCATTTAGTCGTTTCACACTTACAGTTTTGGTCTTTTCATACCTCAGTTTTCTACAATATGTAGGTATTTCTCATTTGTCATACCCCAGGATTGTTTCATACACTCTTTGACAACTGATGATTGCTCGTAAATCTCTATAATCTGTTTATAATCAACAGGACCGAACTGTAGTTATTTGACTATGACGGATTCTATACATCAGCAGGGGGTCATTTTAATTTGCTCAGGGGTCGTAATCTCGTATTTCATAAGGTCTAAAGCAGTGCTAGAAGCACAACCAGTGACCCGATCAAAGACCTCCCTGATGTAAGCCGTAGACTGGAAAACAATCTTTGAAAATGTTTTATTGGCTTTCTACATTCTATTTTGTCTGCAAATTCATCAGAACAACATTCACTGAACTTATTTAACCCTGGGTACATATGTCCTCAGGGAGCTATTGGCGACTTCAATCTTTTTGGCAAGACGTTTCTGGTCAGAGGTCAGGAATTTATCCTGAATGTGTTTGCATCTGGAACATTTTGGTTTTTAAACCCTCACCCACAGCTGCCTGCCTGCCTTCATCAAAACAGTCATTTTGGCTTACAGCTGACAAGACCTGGCAAAGAATCAACAAGACTCAGTAAACAAACTTTTACAACTTTTGCAGCACTGACCAAAGCTGTCAATTGCAAGAGAGCATTTGGGGTAAACCCTGGGAACTGACAGTGAAGATGACAATGGATGCAATATAGTTGTAGGAATGCATTAATGGTCCTCGAGAAGGGTGGGATTGTGTGGTTTTTAACAACTTCAGAAACTAACATGCATTTAATTTCACTGTAGGACACAGATGAGTACTTGTGAATATTTATTTCCACAAGAAATATTACAAAATCAATAAGTAGTAAGTGAATCGCAACGATCATGAACACGAGTACGAAATTATTTGTATGCTGCTATGAAACAGAAAAGGTGCGAAATGATCCGAAGCCACTTTTGAGACGGCAGTAAAACAGAGCAGAAGGTCTTTGAAGTGTAACGACGTTCCTGGGTTTCCCCGTCTCCTAACGCTAACTGACGTTAAATGTGTTCACGCGCTCACTTCACAGAGACAGGAATTCATACAAAGTCAAAAGGGGATGAAAACAGCAGCACCGACGAGCTTTTGTCGGGACTCACCTTGAAGGTGAAAAGAGCGGAGTAGTTCCACAAACGCTAACAGTCCAAAGAGCCAAGCGAAGAATCCCTCTAACGAAATCTGGCGACTTTGCTTTAGAGAAATGTCCGTAAGGAAGTTTTACATCTCGTCTCGCGTCCTGTGAGTGGGTCTGGGGGGGGGGAAAGGCACTATTCCGCCGGAAAAGGGGGGGCGAGTGGGGAAGAGGAACCAAAACCCGGGTCACGCTGTCTGACCGAACAGTCGCTGCTGTTTGGAGGCGGCGCGGTCAACTCCTCAACAAAAGAGTCTCGGGTTGGAATAAGAGGACTTTCTCCACGCCCAGGTGCAGAGAGTCACATGGTAATTTCCAGGTATGCGCGCGCGTGCCTCTGACCAGAGCCTCGAGGCACAGTTTGCATCGGCGGCAACACACCTGTGGGATGAGACTCTCACGCACTCGTCCTGACCCTCATCGCGTTGTGGAGCCCCGGAGGTTTTTGCGTACAAAACGGAGGGAGGGAGCCGAGCGGACAGGCAGGCAGGCGGGGAGGGAAGCGCGCAGGAGGAGAACAGACGACAGCGACAACCGGAAAGAAGTATCCCCCCCCCTTCTCTCTTACTCCAATGCACGGCTGAAAGCGAAGCCGCTGTGTGTGGAGGAAACGCGGAGAAGGCTACAAGTTGTGTCTCCTGCTCGCCGACACGCGGAAGATACTTCCGCGGGTAGGAAAGGCAAGCGGTACGGAGGCAGGCGAGCCCCGCGCTGTGGCTCCCGAAGTGTGGCACCGGATTCAGCTTTCTGTGGGGGCGTTTCCAGGTCACTTCAAGCAATAAAGCCTAATATTCGTTTTGAAAAGTAATAGCTTTTTACTTAACCTCCACAATTCAGCTGACGGCGCCAGTGTCCGGTACGCAGTTGTATAATTTTAGTCAAACCAGTGTGAACGCTTTATGAAGTTAGAAGGAAAAAAACGAATAAAAGATGCGAAAGATGTTTAAGTGTCTGGTGTGACAAATTCAAACTGTTTGAGAGATCGCGTTAATCTTTTGGATAGACCTTGTTTGAATCCGATAGAAACTGAACCTTAACCCTTTACTGTGTGTACAGGGGATGAGCAAGATAAATGTACAATCTGTTCTACTGGGTGTTGTCCTTTTGGTTCTCTCCTGACCAGAAGCTCCCTTTGCACGTTCAGAAGGTCTTGTCTGCTCGGAAAAGATTGTTTTAGGTTATTTAGAGTCAGAGTGGCAAATTTGGGTACATCTGGAGTCCTTGCCCATCATCTTTTTTTTTTTAGTATCTCCTCAAATAATCCTAATTATTTTTCCACTGTGATTGAACTAACTTTAAACGGGGTTGGTTGCGTGTCTTTTTTACAGTACACTATGATTGTGTATCTATATCATATCTATGTTCAGCTCAACGGTGATTGGCTCCAGCTGGATAAACGGTCTTTACGTCACAGTGTGAACGCCACATCAAGCAGCAGGCTTTATATTCGTAAGTTTGCTAAGAAGTCAGTGTGAACATTAACTTCAGTTCAGGTTATTTTTGCAAATGCAAACAAGTCATCTCAAACCATTTCACAAGACAAAAACTACACAATCAAGTCAGGGAAATTTGTAAGTCAAAAAAAAGGTTAATGGAGGCATTGGATTGTGCTTATGAAATAGTGTTCCACTGACTTGTATTTATTTCCATTTCTCATATTTTGCCTTTTGAATAAGCCGTGATTTTATTAACATCCTAATGACCATCATGCATTTCGGTTCCATTAGAATACAACAGATTAGTCAAGATTTTTATTGAGTAACAGAGTAAAAGTTCCACGTCAGGTCCTGGTACCATTTTATCCTCTTGCCAGATTGAGGTCATGACCTCAGATATTTTGCTACACATTCCCACAGCCTCTAATAACTAGCACAGAAAAATACACTCCAGAGACGGTCTGTGTCTATCCAGAAACAATCTCATGGTACTCCGGGTAATCAACAGGAATCACTCTGGACAGCTCTCTGGTGTGTATTGCTCTGGATGGATATAAACCAGTGGAGGCTGCTGACAGCGAGGCCTTTCAGCTTTGCAAGGGAAGACATAACGGTTGTCACACGGTGATCTTGTCTGAATCATCCAGCAAGTTTCCATTTTGTTGTTGTGGCAGCAACAGAAGCCTCAGTGCCGGCTCGCTTTAAAACAAACTGACAGTAATGGGAAATTAGCTGTCACTATAAACTATACACATATGTTGTATTTTAGGTGACTGGATGTAATGATGTTAATTGCACTTTTCTTGGTACGTAAACAAGGAGCATATACACACACACACACACACAATCCATGCTCTTATTTCAAATAAATCAGTGCTGATTAATGCAGTTCTGGGGGAAACTGTTTAGTTTTAAAAATACTTTTCCAAACCGACCATCTTCATTCATTTACATTTCACGTAGCCCCATGTGCCTGTGTCCTCACAAGAGAAGGTTTAGCAGTCTGAATAACGCAAATTATTTGTGTGCGCTCTGTACCTCGACTGCTGAATCGTTAATCAGAAGGAGTAGCTATAATTTTGGAGCTCTTCAGTTTTTATAAGCTGTGAACACTTAACGGGCTTTGAATGAGCCATATGTTCACGTCATTTGTAGTCTGATTTTTCAGAGATTTGTGGCAAACTCAACCTGCACAGAACAAAAAGTAGGATTAAAAATTGTGTGCTGATGACCACATTTTGATTGTTGCTACTGCTAAAAAGAAAGCAGAAGAAAGAACAAAGAAAAAAAAAACAAAATGAGGTTCCTTGGTACAAGTTCCACTGGTGGGACTTGGTAAACCGTAGAGTAAATTCTGATTCAAACCGCTTATAAGGGAAAAACAGGGGTAAAAAGCGATGAAAATGATTAGTTGTTGAAGCACAACGATGTTTACTTTAAACAGGAACTATAAAAAAACACGAGCACCAGTAAAATGTTGACAACAGTAAACAAGGAACCGGAGCTTGTGGCTCCTCAGTTTACCTCATGCACTCAAACAGAGATTTGGGAATGAAGCCAAACTTTAATTTAACTATGTTCCATTTGCAAGTAGAAAACCAATGTGAGATGTAAGTATCTTCGATTACTGACAATTTAGTTGCTATTAGCAATGATAGCTAATAACAGTGAATTTCTTACACATTTTCTATACTAAAGCAACAGTTTCCTTATAAGCTCGTATTGTAGTATTTGTAGAAAAAACTAAATTTATCCAAATCATTAAAAAAAGATTTTAAAAAACTGTGATAAAGTAGCCTATCACTGTGGTGGAACATGTTACAAAGGATTTGAGAACAACAGGATTAAAACACACTGACGCTGTAGCATTATATGAATGATTTTCCCCCAGTTAAAGTTTTTTTTTTTTTACATAATAGTAAAAACTGGCAGCGTGAGTTTTCAAACTGTGACGTGTCAGATTTTTGAGTGATTTATTGGCGTGTAAATGGGTAATAAAAAGCTTGAGGACAGAGGTGACGTGCTAATTACCGGGCTCAGTGACAAGCTAACTTCTATCAGCAGTAATAGCTAAAGACTGTTATTTCTTTTTAATGTAATTGTTCAAACATTAACATAGGTTGTGCGTTACGTGTGCAGCGGCCATATTGCGGTTTGATTTTAGGATTGATGAGAAACCAAAACACCTGAAATTTTTACTCAACAGGACTGACTTCCTGTCCAGTGTTTTACCTTGAAAGACAAAAAAAAAGAAAAGTAAACTCTAAGTAGAAATTAAATCCATGCGCAGCAACACAAGAAATAGGAAAAATGGCAAGTGATGCCGTGTTACCAGTTTAATGCACCTGCCTGAATGTTAGAGTAATGAAACCTTTCCATTTAGCGAGGTAGTACTTGCAAAAAAGACTTGAGAATAACTGTCTTGAATCGCACCGGCTCTGTCGGATTATATGAATGATTTTCCTTGATTAGAGTATTTTTCTCATAATGCAAAGAGAAAAAAAAAAGGCTCTTTGAGTTTCCCAACTGTGGCGAGTCTTAGTGCGTGGCTCAGTGTCAGATTTTCTGAGTGATTTATGAGCATACAAACGAGCCTGTCTGCTGAATTGAAGGAGAAGTGCTGCCTTTGCCTAGTGGGCCCTGGAGCAAACACTGGAGACTGCGTGGGCTTTTCGAGTCAGTCCCTAACTGCTGACACAGGCACCGAGCTGGCGGGGGATTCGTAGAGCAAGATGGGGGGAGAGAGATGGCCTTCGCAGGTCTTCACACTGACTGATGAGATCAAGACGAAAGTAGGCCAAGCCAGACAAGTGTCAGGCAAACAGACAGCCAGAGACAGAGTGAGAGAGACAAACACCCTCCAATCACACATAGAGCCCGGAGAGTGGCAAGTGGCGGCACACAGCCCGGTTGTTTTGGGTCTGAGTTCAATATGTCCAAATCTGTTTGTCTAAAAAGTAATGAGGCTGCTGGATCTCTGGGAGTGTTAGCCCAGGGGAGTCCGGGTAGCAAAGAAAGGCCAAGTCGAGGCTCTTTAAATTCACTGGAGTGGGACATAGTTTTACTTTGTTCTATTAGATATCCTGATGACACTTTGATCAATGCCCCTACACCTGCCTGCAGCGTCCCTTTATGTTGCTCGAATAGTGATGATCCGCTATTATGCCGGTGTCAAACACGGCCATTATTCATACAGTGTCCCTCAGCTGGGCCAAGGCGCTAAAATATTTGACTATCAACACATTATGTGACCTCATTTACGATGCAGTCTTCCAGGTGTCCGCAGTGATGTAGTGGTCATAACAGATTCAAGGTTCAGAGTTCGCGATGTTTGCAGTAAGGACAGACTGCCCTCTGTTGGTCAAACTCGGTATTGCGTTCTTTAAAAATAAAATAAACAGGTAAATAAAGTTATCCTTTTATGATCCTTTGTTTTATTTATTCACTCTGCATGTAAAAATATTAATTACTATATCCTTTTAGAACGGTTTTCCTATATTTACAAAGTTTGATATCAAATGTATCTCTTGGCTACGTACAGATTCAGATCAATTTGCAAACACGTGTCAATAAAATCAAATAATTTGAGGTAGGACTTCCCATAAACTGTACAAGATAAACTACAAATGTTGTTTCACTTAAACGTACATCATTTATTTAATTTTTTTTTTTGCATTCTTTGGAAACTTATGCAATACCACAAAATGGATTACATGACTATCAAAGTGCGTCAAATAGCTTACATGTTAACAAGGTTTAGTCTTTTATACAAATAGGTCTGTAGAAGAACCAGGGAAGCAGCCAAGAGTGATCATAAACTCAAATGGGAGAAACTTTTAACTTCCTAAGTTTTAGTCAGCTACTCAAATCTCTACAAATACAATCTTTCTGGCCGAGGGACAAAAAGGAAAGCTGGCTGTAAGAAATCCTGCTTAAAGTGTGTGTGTGTGGGGGAGGCATTTAAGATGCAGCAAGAATGTGGAAACTGGTGACCCAGACATAAACAAACAAGTCAAAGCCCAGACATAAATCCAGCTGTGAATCTGGATTGGGAGGATTTAAAATTGATGCTCATAACCCTGTTCAGTCCGACTCTCCTCCAACTATTTTGCAAGTTAACAGGCAAAAATGTCCATATCTGGGTGTCGAAAGTCAACTGACGTACAGCGAAAGACAAGCAAAGGATATCCTTACAAATCGTTGACAAAACTGGGGATGAACATAAACACATATTTCAGACTTTTATTTGGAAAACAAGAATTTAAAAGCATGTGTCGTCCTCTGCTGCCACGCGCCGCCCTTATCGCATAAAATCCCACTTAGATGCTCTCGTGTTTGTGGCTGCACAGCAACAAAATGGGAAACAGGTTCAAGAGCGTGATGCAACCTCTGCGCGAGTGCATTATCGGTTTAGCTCGTTTGTGGTATCCAACTGGAAACTGGAGGCTGCCAAGATATGCGTTTGAGGCAGATCATGAAATGAAAGGTCAACAGATGGAGCAGTTCACAGACACAGGAACTTGTTGTTGGGTGTGCCGATGAAGGTGCGAAGACAGACTGACGAGGGAGTGAGGAGGGGAGGCAACACCCTTACACGACTGAGCGGAGAGCACCTCCAGCTGGACGACTTAGAAGTTATTTGAGACGCGTGGAAACGGAGAGAGGGACTCTAACCTAGCTGCGGAATGCGTGAAAGGCTTACATACTTGGCAAAGGCCACGTGCGGCAAGGAGACATCAGGTTTGGCATAAAACGGACAGGCAGGCTTATGGTGTCACTCTTGACTCAGTCTGGGAAAAACTACAAGCTGGGAATAGCAGGGTGGCAGCAGTGTGTGGGTTGTTGTGAACAGTCTGCAAGTGTTGGACAGAGAGAGAGAGAGAGAGAGAGAGACAGAGAGAGACAGAGGGTGACATTTGAATGAGTAGAATGACATCTGAAGATGCACCACCATAAATGTGGGGCTAGTATAAGACGGGCGCTAAATTTCGTGGATCAGTAAAGCACAAAAAAGTGTCTTTGTGACCCAAAGGTTTTAAGGAGAAACCATGTTAGGGGCAGCGGGCCGCGTTTGTCCGTCTCGTATCAGATGTTCGTTCACACGCTCTACGCTGTCATTTCACCCAAGCAAAACAACAACAGAAAAACGTCATTGTTTTCCTCCTCCTGCTCTTAACACAATCTAATCACAGCTCTCTCGTCTCCAGGTGGCCCCAGTGTAGAGAGACAAAGAGACTTTTAACATAGCTAACCGTCTTTAACACGGCCCTGATCTGAAGCAGACCACATTACAAAATGACCCTCTTCACGGCCGGTTAAAAGCCCAAACACACCTGCTTCCACTCACACGCTCTCAGCAGGCGTGTGGCCTCCATTTCGCCCGCCGATCCGAGATGAGACGGAGTTACCGCCTCCATGATAAGATCCGTCAATGTGTGATTACAGGAGAAAGCTGCACTGTGCAGATCAAGATGGCCAGATCATTGGATTTAGCAGATGTCTTTCTTGTCCCCCCCTCTTCCCCTCGTGCCCAAACAGACCCTACTTATGAAGCTTTTAAACATGGACTAGACAATGACAAGAGTGTGACACTTGTTTTATTAGCTTACTTTATGTTTGATGGTTCAGGAGGAAAGCAGCTTTCGGCATGTTAAAGTCTGCAGGCTCTCCACTGAACCCCTTTTGGGATGGCATGGTAGCCGCCAGTGTGTGCTGAACAGCGGAAACAGCCATCTGCTCAACTCTATTTTCATCCCCCCTCCGTATGCCATTAGGAAAAGCTGCATGCTGGAGGAACTTAAACCACTCCTAAAAAGTCCTAATTGTTCAACAGGTCAAATTTTAAGCTTTATATAACAGCACCACCAAAAGGCAAGGCCCAGATGATTATGAAACCTGCACAGAGTGGACAGAGCTGCTGATAAAAAAAGAAATTGAATGCGGCTGAAAAGCAATTAATTCTCCAGGAAAATAAGAGGAGATTATTACTGTCAAGGTTATTAAATGACCATAACTCAAAATGCCCTCAAATGCACTTTAAGCAAGGATTAAAAAAAAAAACCGGCCGGTTTTTATGAATTAAACTTTGCTGATGTGGTACGCTTCTTGGGTTGGGAAAAAAAGAGAAATTTGTGCGTTCCAGACTGAGGATGAAACAGAAGCTGGCGGGATTCATTTGAGATTACTCGGCGCAAACATAGTGTAATCCCCTTATCTGCGTACTTACCTGTCCCTGACAGTGATCCAAGCCTACCTCTATGAGCCTCATTGGCCTGACATTCTGGCACGGGCAAATCCCTGTCTAATGTGTCAGCTCAGGCAGCTTTAACACCTGGCACAGCAACGCTTATCTGCCGAGCACCCAAAAGCACCTACATTATACCAGTGGAGCTTCACAACAAGTCAATAGGCTCCTAATGTCCACAGAGTGAATTTACTGCTTGTGTCGAACAGGCTACATGTAAAAGCTCAGTCCGTTACCAATGGGCTTAAGACCGGATTTTCAGTACATGTACAGAATGACACCTGCAAGTCAAGCATGTGAATGTTTAGCATTTGCACGGTATTGATTTGGGTCCTTTGGTCGTTTGAACTGTAGGTGTTACGACGCACATACGATACAGGGTTGCTTGCAGTTTTCTTAGAGTTGAAAGTTATTGAATCCTTTTCACAGGAATTTGGAAAAACTGCTTGGTCTTTATCTCACTTCATCAAGATAAAGCCTCACCTTTATTGTACATAATCTTTGGTATGCAGAAGATTGTGTGCAATCTTTGAGTACGATAGATTGTTAACGGTAACAAAAAAGCTTGTGGTAGAAGTACAATTTTCCAGGGAACATTAATCTAAATATTAGGCATATTACTTTGAACATGAGTGTAATTATTGCTTTCATGTAATAAGCACTTTGAAAATAAATAGATAAAAAAAACATGTTTGAATTAATACAATTGCTGGAATTACTTAATAGGAAAGGGATTACTAAACAGAAGTGTGGAACATTGTAACAGGTTACGTAACACTTTATCTCTCATTCGACTAGAGGGAGGTCAACAGGCCTGCATCACTGAAGTGATTCAAAATCATATGAAGACTGTAAATGGACGTATCTATAATGTTATTGGATTAAAAAATATGTAGGGTATACATAATTTGGTTTTCCATTCAGAATTCACGTGTTATAGCTTCAGAGACAGCTAAACATCTTGAAAAAAGGTGAGAATGTTTTTCGGAGTCCGACCAGAAGAAGGGCGCTTCTCTGACGCAAGTTTAGAGGAATGACATGACGTCATTTTAAATTTTATTTATTTATATTTTAATTTAGAGCTGTTTTATGATGTTTTGGCGCTTATTGAGGATCCAGGCCAGCTTTATTCTCGTTCAATTCTGCCATCTGGTGTCAATGCACCGATACTGCATTTGGGAAGCCGTTATTTTAAGTGAGCCTGATCAGCTTTGCTCTTGTCTACGCTGCCATCTGCTGGCCATGCCCTAGCATTGCATTTTTATGAACATTGATATGTAAGAATACGTGTGCGGGTAAAATTTCAAACTTTTGAATTAAAAACACAACGCTTAGCTCTCTTATCAAGCTAAGTGCGAGTCAATTGGTGTTTTAATGGTGAAATGAAAAAATAACGTATCAGTTAGACTCTTATACACGTTATTTACGTTTGGACCCAGAATGCACTGCGCCAAAATCCACAGTTTTAAAATACATTTATTCGTAAACAAAAAAAAATGCGGTACATTTTTATCCGCTGGACTTCTAAAATGGTCCATGTTTTGGAGTAAGGAGGTAAAGACACAAGTACTTTGAACTGTTTCCGAAACCGTGAGTTAAAATGGTATGTAGCAACTTGACTACCCCTCCGCTCTCAAGCGTACGTCAGCTTTGCGCAGTGGCAGTATCGTAGCCTATGAGGTTTATCCGAGGCGCGATTATTGCTAGTTGAAAACTTTACCCAATACCCCGCCTTGACGACTTGAAATATAGTCGGCAATGGCAATTTTTGACGGTCTCTACGGAGGCTGATCATGTTGTGAAAATAACTAAATTTATGTAGAATAAAATCATTGCTTATATAAAGAATATCTTCCGCACTCATCAGCCATTGTAGTTTAAACCTATTATGTTGCAGGTCAATTTGACCCGTTTCAAAGTTTAAAAATTGTTAAAAAATAGAAGTATTTTTTCTGCATGAAACTTCATGTATTTGTCTTAATAGGTGCCCTCTATGTATAAAATGAAAATTGTTCATTTTACACATTTGCAGCCCCCCCTGGGTCTGTTTGTTACATCGATACTGTTTGGGTCAATTTGACCCGGCAGTAAAGTTGAAGGTAAAAAGGTTAAAAAAAATGTCCAATTCTTTTTGTTTCCTTGCAC